>JBBMKF010000112.1:7891345-7907090 GCA_037834155.1 Curcuma caesia | reverse complement strand
AAATATAATAAGATTTAATTAAAATAAAGAGAACACCCATATAATCGATCTAAAAGTCCTTGAGCACAGCGCACCCTTCCTATAGCTTCCCTGGTTGCATAAGCTAGGCTATGTTCGCGTTCAGTAGCATCGTAGGATCAAGTAGCAGCGTAGTTGATGTCCTTGATGGTGATGGCCTTATAAAGATTCTTTCGGGTGCTAGAATTTCTTTTTGGGCACCTCGAACCAATCCGATCTGATCTAATTTCGTTGGTCTTTATTGAGGCCAATTCCACCTTATTCGGGCATCTAGACCAACCCCAAGCGCCTGGATGCTCCGGGTGTTTAGAGCATTGACCTGAGTTGACTCCGAGCTTAGTTCCACTACTTCTGTTTGCCCCTCTTATGCTTCGTCATTCTTGCTTCCAACTCCTGGTTCCTGTAAGCTCAGCATACAACAAACAAGCAACCTAAGTCTACTTGTAGTCTGCCTGACCTACTAAGCTTACTTAAGCCTTACCATGTAGGTCTAACCTACTAGGCTTACCCATGCCTAACTTCTAGTTAGGATTAGGCACTAGGTAGACTTCTCACCTGCCAAACATCCGGTCACCCTTGACCTGTTTGACCTTTTCCTTGCCTAACATCCAATTAGGGCTAGTCACTCGGTAGACTTCTTACATGTCAAACATTCGATCACTCTTGACCTGCTTGAATTTTTCCTTATCTAACTTCTAGTTAGGACTTCCTTATCCAGCTTCACTCACTAGGACTTCCTGTATAACTTTACTCACTAAGACTTATTCTGCCTAGCCTCCAATTAGGATTTTTCATACTTAGCCTCCAACTATGATTTCCTCTAACATTCAATTAGGACTTCTCCTGTCTAGCCTCCAACTAGGACTTTTTGTCCGATCTAATTGACTAGAATTTCTTGTTAGTCTTCTGGTCAACTTTGATCTGACTAAACTTCATTTATATCAAAACATCATGTCCTATTTGGATCAACTCTGGGTCAAACTACTTAGATTTATTATCAAAAATCAAAATCCTAGAGATAAACTAGTACTCCTTGTATCAATATTAACCTCTCGAAGTATCTTAATCTGATGCTATTTATTGGATTGTTCGATGAGACTAGAGGGGGATGAATAATCGATCACTGCATTTCTTTAACCTCTTGATGCTTCAACTTGCCAAGAAGCCTAACCTATGAAACTTTCACTTGCAAAGAGCCCTTACTTCTGAAACTTTCAATTGCAAAAGACCTTACTTCCAAAACTTCATCATTTGTCTAATGCTAATCATCTTTGATTTAGTAGAACTTTCACATGTTAAACATCCAATCAACTTGTGCCTCATCAAATGTCAACTCATGTTGGATGTTTCTCTTACCAAGATCTGTTAATAACTTTTCGCTTGCTAATACTTGTAGATTTTTCCATTTGTCAACACACTTTTTTCCTTATCAACTTTTATGGAACTTTTCATTTGCTAGTATTTGTTAAACTTTCTTAACAAATCTCGACCTAGTTAGAGATCTTAACCTATTTAATATATCAACCTAATTTAAAACTTAAATTCAATCACATGGTTCAAACATTAAATACAAACATTATAACACCTAATATGACTACAATGAAGTTTAATCACATGTTAATTTAATAAGATCTAATCTCGGCCGTTCATTTACCCACGTCGCACCGTTCCGTGATACAGCATCCCGCTAACTGGTCTTCTTCTCTTATCAACCGCTCATAATCGATCGGACGGAGGAAAATTCAATCTCGTCATCGGTCCTATCGCCATGAGTCCTATAAACCAGACGGTTGTGCCATGAGGAGAGCGGTGCGACCGCCTCGTGGTCGTGGACCAACTGGATCTGGAGGTCGATGGCGGTGATGCTGCGGTGTGCCACGTCACTGGGTCTGATCCGGTCTCGCGAGGCGACGCCCCCAGGCCAGTGTCGCCGCCTGAGGAACTGGGGGGAGGTGAGGCGCGCCTGCAAAGCTACCTCGGGGCTGGAGGTGGCTGTTGCTGCAGCCGCCGCCGCCGCCGGAGAAAAAGGCGTCGGAGAGAAGGGATTGGCCGAAAGGTTGCGGCTTGGGAGTCTGCTGCCTGACGGATTGTCGTATAAGGAGTGTTTTATCATAAGATGCTACGAGGTGGGGATCAACAAGACAGCTACGGTGGAGACCATCGCCAACCTTCTCCAGGTTTGGGATCCCAACTTTATGCCAATTGCGAAGCAAACGACTTTAAGTACCTTCCGTCTTTCTATTTTCGGAAACCGTTCATCCGTCTCAGAAACTGCTTTCATTACCTTCGCCCCTTTCTGTACCCACTATGGAGTTTAGTTGGATTTGGAAAATTCTCTCAAAGATCTCTCTTTAATCCTGTTTCTTGAGGAATGCTGATCGTTTTCTTCTTCAATTTACACTAATAACAATCGAGTTTGTCCACATACGGTTGGGATTTGGCATGCATTCTGCCTGATCTAAGTGTTTCTTCATCAATTCTTCCATCTGTTTGATTAACTCTTATTTCTGTTTAACACTTGTTCAGTCATACCCTTTGTTTACCTGACTATCTGGATCCTAAAATGATAAGGGTGACAAGGACAATACTTAAAGTGTTTGATGTTTTCGCATTTGCAGGAAGTAGGAGCCAGCCATGCACAAAGTGTAGGTTTTTCCACTGATGGATTTGCTACGACACCTACTATGAGAAAGCTTGGCCTAATATGGGTGACTGCCCGAATGCACATCGAAGTATACAAGTATCCTGCTTGGTGGGTTCTCCAAAATGCCCCCTTTTTGTTTACTTTCATTTTATCAGATTGGTCTGATATCATACTTCTTTGTAGGGGTGAGGTGATTGAGATAGAAACCTGGTGCCAAAGTGATGGAAGAATGGGGACAAGGCGCGATTGGATTCTTAAGGATTTGGCTACTGGTGAAGTCATCGGTAGAGCTACTAGGTTAGATTGCAACTTTCTACAAATACCAACAGACTTGACTATGTTTAAATTGGGAGTGATCTGTTTGATTTGGTCTACTTCAGTCTAATTTATGTGTTTAAACTCCACAACCTATTCCCATGCACCATTGGGACAAAGGCACAGTTGCTGCTTTGATCAACGAGCGTGAACAAAATTCAATTTGTTTTCCTAGGTTACGACCAATAGGAGAAAAATACATGTTTGGTCAATTTGATTAGATTGAGTCCTATGTACAATCATTGATCACCACAACGAACAATGTCTTCATCCCAACAGTGTATGGGGTTATCTGATGATTTTTACCCACAACATTATATAGTTTATTCCTTATCTTTAATGCTCATTCTTTTAATAGAAAATAATAGAGAAGACAACTTCGTGAATGTGTTTGAGAAACACAAATAGAAGTCATTTATGAAACACAAATAGAAGTTCATAAATGAGTTTTAGCAAAATATAGCTTTCGTTTCAGATGCCGAGTCTTCTTAAGAGTAATTAATTGTTTGCATTTGTTTTGTAATGGCTATTAAGTCATCAATTTTGTTCCACTGTTTCCTTTGCATTAGGTGAGGGTTAGGGCCAAAGATCAGTATTCTGAACTAAGATACACCAGAAGGTAGAACATCTGAATATGTATAGTCTTTCTTTCTATGACGGTAAAATCAAATGATTTGTATGAGATAACAGTAACATAGAGAAATTAAATAGGTTGAGAATATTGTCGAGATCACAAGTGCCTCTAATATCACTATTTGAGATTGGAAATTGCTCTAATGACTCGCTCGAATCATGTAGCCTCAAGCCTCACACTTGTGGCTTCAAATTCGGCATCTAGAATGCAAATTAACCTCCATCACAAATTCACACGATGGCATTTTTTCATTTCCCTTGGTTAAAAACAACACAAAATGTAATTCGGTGTATGTCTACATCTATGAAAAGAATCTAGGTCTATATAATATGAGAATGTCTACATAATATGAGAGCAAAGGTACAATGAGTATGAACAAACCAATATTCACACCTTGTACAAGAGACCTCTCAATCCTCTCCACACATTTCTCAATACCGATGAAGAAAATAAGAATACCTCACTTGCAAATCCTTAGACACCAAAAAGAAAAAAAAACTATTCCCTGAGAAAAAAAATCCTCTTCTCTATGCAATCTTTTGGCCTCCTATAATCTATAAATATATTATACAGTGTCTTCTATGCTCTAAAATGCTCTACTAATGAGAAATTCGCATCCCCTTCCATCACCATATAAAATCATATCAGAAACCATCTAAAAAGAATTCAAAATACAATTTATTCAACACTTGGGCCATATCCAGGCCTATTGTTCCTGATATGTCCAACAATCTCCACCTCAACAACATATTGTTTTATTGCTCTTTAAAACTCTTTGGTGATCCACCAGAATCATCTTGCTCCTTTTATCCTGAACAGTCTTCTGTTTAGCCTGACATACAATAGTACATACTAAAGCCATCTAATCCACGTACCTAACTCCACCTCAGCCAAGCCCAGGTGTAGCTAATTTGATTGACAGAGTTAATCATGAACGAAGATCCCTTTACCCACAGTTAACTAATAGATTTTTTTTTTTACCCTTGTTGTCCTCAGATTAACCATGCCACCTAAGCGTTTTACATGTACCAACCATCTCATTTGCTAGGGAATATCTCCAGCCTTTATGCAACCTTCTAGTTATCAACCAGTTCATCAAGAACCACTCTTAGAACTCTACTAGCTGTTCATCAAGAGCCACCCTTAGAACTCTACTAGCTGTTCTGTAGTGATATTCCTCTAAATTCAACCAACTTAGTGAAATCAAGATTTCTCATCTTTAAGACAAAGGTCACCCATCCCAAGGTGTGCATCTGTATTATAAAAAAAACAATCTAACATGAATTTGGCCATAAAACTTCCAGTGAAAGAATCTAATTCTATATAATGCAAAAGCAAAAGTGCAATAAAAAGTGGAAAACTTTCACTAAGATGCCTTAATCTTCCACTGAAAACTTCACTTCTAACGCTCGCCGAATAGGGAAAAAAACACCCTTTCTGAGAAGAAAACTCTCTTCTTTACACGTCTTTTTAATGTCCTACAACCTTCAAATGCACTCAACAACCTCTGCTAGGTTTGAAAGGGCTCCACCTTTGAGAAATTTGCCATCCCAACCATCACGATGGAAAACTATATTGAAAATGCTTCAGAAACTTTCTATCTAAAATAGGGTTTATGGCACTTGGATCACAGTCGGGCCTATTTGGGCCCAGATGTTGCTCCAACAAATGCAAGTGTATTGTGAATTTATTCTGCCTGGTTAACATTAGTCGATTAGGAGCAGTTGGAAGTTTTTATACTGAAGAAGCAATATGTGGAAATATAACTAGTCCTATTTCTTATTTTTATTTCTCGGTGGTGTTAGTGCTATTGCTTCTCACTTTATTTTGTCTCAGCAAGTGGGTGACGATGAATCAAAACACCCGTAAGCTTCAACGAGTAAGCGATGAAGTCAGAGAAGAAGTGTTTGTGCATTGTCCAAAAACTCCCAGGTAAGCATCTGATTGGTCTTCTTTTTTATCCTTCAACTATCATGGATTTCCTTTTAGCTACAAGGAAGAAACTAAGCTGTTATATGCAGCATAATTTCTAACTTAGCCTCTCCTACACCACTCTCATTTCTGAAGAAATTTGTTATATTTAGAAATGTGAGTATGCCACTATAACTTTCTGTCCATGTAGATTGTCATTTGCAGAGGAAAACAATGGCAGCCAAAAGAAAATTCCGAAACTGGATGATCCTGTTCAATATTCCCGATTAGGGCTTGTGGTAGGGCATTCTATCGATCGAAAGAATCCTAGCGTAAGATTCATCTGATATTGCTTTGCTGATGATCATTTCCATTTGAATTATGCAGCCAAGGAGAGCTGATTTGGACATGAACCAACACGTAAACAACGTGACCTACATCGGATGGGTCCTCGAAGTATGCACTTCTATACTCTATGCTAAGCACCATAGAACTAATTAATCTTTTCTCATACATATGACACTCTTGCAGAGCATACCACAAGAGATCATAGACACCCATGAGCTGCAGACAATTACAATTGATTACCGGCGAGAATGCCAGCACAGTGATATTGTTGATTCACTTGCCAGTCCAGAAGTTCCAGAGGATGGTAGCACAAATGGGGCTGTTGCCTCCGACCCCCATGCCAATGATCAAGATCTACAGCAATTCTTGCACTTGTTGAGATTGTCAGGAAGTGGCCTCGAGATAAACAGATGCAGGACAGTGTGGAGGAAGCTGGCTCGCTGAGCCTTTGGATTATGTACTCTAGTTCTCCACAAATAAAGAATAGAGTTAAACTTGTCGAGTTATACTGGCAGCTACTTTAATCATTCATCTGGTGTTTCTTGAGACATACTTTGAGAGGATATTGGAATCATTTATTTTATCAGGTATGTGAGATTTTGGTGCAGCATTCAATGCTTTTCTTGAGGGTATAGTGCTAATTTGTATGGCATTATGCATTAGAATTCAGTTTGGTATCTACCACAAATACACTAGAGAAAAATGAAGAATTATATCTAATTGCTGATGAAAAAATGAGTCACATGTCCTCTTGGCATTCTCCTTCAACGCTAACTTTTTGTGTATGCTTTTATGTCAATTGTTTGCTCATTAAGGATTGTTGATGGTACACTATCTTATAGTATTTTTATTTTTAATGCAAGGATCACATGATCATACAAAAACTCCAAAGGAATGTCACTTTATATTCATTTGGACGATCCAACTTTGCCCTATGAACAATGCCTATTGATCTAACTCTTGCTTATCAGTAGATCTAGCTTTGATATTTGTATCAAAGCTTTAAAAGATAGTTTCAAGCAGTAGAGTAGACTATCAAACCCTTTTCATTTTATAATATCCTCAATAATTTCTCATATAAGTTTTGATAGTGTCCTAATGGATGTTTGTGTCCTTTCTTTACTTGCATATCCTTGTCCTTGTGATCATCCTTTCCGTGGTTATTTTATTCATTGTATCTAGAACAAATTTAGTGTTTAATGTTTATAGAGGCTTGGCATCATTCTAAATCATTATAGATACATTCTTAATAACTTAGAACCGTCTTTCCATGTCCAATTTCCCTTTTTTAGAGCCCCTAAGGCCATCAAAGACTATTGGTAAAAAGTACTTGCTAATGTATTCTAAGACTCCTGTAAGTGTTCTCATGTTAAATGTTATTGATTCTAGAGCCTTTGCAGCCATTAAAGAATTTTTTATAAAAGGTCATCGATGGATCTTTCCATGTTCAAATTTGTTGATTTCGAAGCATTTGCATCCATCAAGGAATTTTTGTTAGGCTTCAAGAAATCCACTCAGAGATCCAATCATTTTTGAGAAATGGAACAACAGTGAAGAAAATTCAATTTTACCTCTGAAACATAGTTGAGTTAGTTATGTCAGGATAAATTTATTGAAGTGGACAAGAATCGAATCTCGACGAAATGGAGATAATATCCTTTCCTTAGTGGTCAATTGTAACTTCCCACTTTAATAAATCTTGTTGAGCTTATAGTATCATCAACAATCCATGAACCAAATAAGTTGCAAGCACAACTTAAAGAGGATTGATTCAACCAAATTAAGTTAAACCTTATTAAAGTCCATTAAAGATAATGTTCATAGTAAATAAATATATAATTTTATTTATTTAAGTTGATTGAAAGATAAATTGAGTCTATCAGATGCTCAAGATTTTAATAGAGAATAACATATTCAATGATTAACATCATTAAAATTATTTTAAACTTTTCTCAAAGCAATCGATGATTTATCATTTTAGTATTTATTATTTATATTTAATATGATAATATTTTATTATTAAATGTGTTGCTGTGTACGGACATTCTGCTTAACTTTCCATGGCATCGCATTCATGCTCAAACGTGTCAACGAGGCAGTGGCCGTTGCGCGGGTCCCATAATATCCAGCACTGCCGATGGGAACGTAGCACGTGCCCCGCATCCCCCCTTCCATCTCAAGTAAACACCAACTGAATCAGTGAAGACACCTCTCCCACCCATTCGTTACTGTACACGCGTCGTCAGATCCACCATCCGGCTTCTCTAATCACGCAGTATCCGCCGTCCGAATTAATCCGCCTTCTCTAAACGCGGCTCCATGTTTTGTTCAAGTGCAAAACACTATAAATTGAGGAGCAGAGCTGCGTTTGTAACGGCTTCTCTTGCCCTCTTTCCTTTCTTCTTCCGCTCGTCTTTCCTTTCCTCTTCTTCATCGTTTTCTGCTTCCGTCGATCCTGCTGTGGCGGCACCGGATGGCCGCAGAAGGATCTACTCATCCAGCGGGTGTGGTAAAGTTTCTTGATTCATGCTGGATCGCGGTTTTCGCTTTCTTTCTGTTTGATCGCGTAGACGAATGTAGTTGTTGTTTGATTTCTGGGACCTGAATGCCGGATTTGGTGGTAGGTTGCCACGGCATTCGCGAAAGAGTACTACAAGTACCTTACCCGTTCCCCTCAGCTTCTCTTCCGCTTCTACAAGGAAGGAAGCAAACTCAGTCGGCTGGATAATCGAGGCGAAATGACCTCCGTCACCGGCGTGGATGTAAGATGCCTTATTTAGTATTCTTCTTCGTATTATTTATGAGGCAAAAAAAAAAAAAAAAAACGGAGTGGCGACCGTTTTGGACTAAGTGGCGATTCTTTATTTATTTCTGTCTTTTTTTTGTTTGTTCTTGTAAGATCTACTGATTGGGTATCTTCTGTTTGGTGCTTGGTGAATGACGGAAAGGCAATCAATGAGAAGCTTCTTTCCGTTGACTATAGCGATTACAGTGCGGAGATTAAGACAGTGGACGCGCAGGAATCGCTTGATGGCGGTGTTGCTGTTCTTGTGTCGGGGTACCTCAAGAGAAAATTTGCTCAGTCTTTCTTCCTGGCCACTCAGGAGAAGGGATACTATGTTTTAAATGATATATTTCGTCTTCTTGATGAGGCTAATGATCAACCGTCAAGTAGTGCTTCGACAAGTAGAGATGGTGAACCTCTTGCTCCTGAAGAGGGTTTTTTTGTTTTTTTTGGACTTCAAAGTAGCATGTTCTTTGAATCCAATGCCAAGGCCTGATAACTTATTCCTTAATTTCCTCTTCTTTTATAATTTGTGGCAGCTGTGCAACTGGAACAACAAGAAAATGTGGTACCAGAAGAAGAGAAACTGGATGAAGTCGAAACTATTGATCCTTCAGCTGAGATTTCTTGGAGTGTCAAGGAGGAAGTGCAAGCAGGAAAAGAGATTGATGAAGTTTCTAAAAGTTTGCAGGCAGTCACTCTGAATCCTAGTTCTTCTACTACCCTGGAAGAGTCAACACCAAGCAAATCATTTACTTCTATTGTAAGAGTTTCTTTATTGTAAACATTTTGCAGTTGCATCATTTCTAACATTTTGTCAGGTTTCACCGAGTGATATAAAATATACTGGCCTACTGGCATCACCAACTTCATTACCAGCTTTTGGGACTGAGTACGCCTATGTTAGTCCTAATGCCGCCTATAGCTACACCAGTCCAGAACCAGAATGTATGAGGAAGTCTGATGAGAGTTCTTTTTCTTTTCATTATTTTTTTGTATATTTGTTATGATCGTCGTTTTCATCTCAGCTTTTGGCTATTCAATCCACATAAAGAATCTTCCTTTGGATGTCACACCTGCACAACTACAGGAAGAATTCATGAAATTTGGACCTATAAAACCTGACGGAATACAAATCTTATATTACAAGGTTCTTTTCAACTCTTATTTGTATCTTTTGTTTACTCATCTTCCAAACAATTTTGTTTATATAAGTGATAATCATATTCAAGTGCAGCAAGGTCGAAGATGCTTTGGTTTTGTGCATTTTGAAGTGGCTGATGCTGTTGCAAGAGCAATAGAGGTATTTGTAGATGTTTAGGTCAATTTGTAATTGAATATAACATTGCTTCCATGCCATAATGTAGAACTGATAATTTAAAATATATATGTTCTAAAGTCAAGTCAGCTTCTGAACATGTCGGTCCACTAGTTATCTAATTTCCTTTGATAATAAGGATATGAATACCATGTTTCCCCTTATGACTCCAGCAACCAGCTCGTATTCAGGGAAACAATTATCTAATTGCGGATACCTGAGATAAGGATCAGTAGCTTATAACCATGTTTTTTTATGATTGATTTATTTCTAACAGGACAAGTGCTTGGTTTACCTTGGAAAATTATACACTTACCTATTTTTCTTGACTTGGTGTCTTGTTCAATGTTCGCGTCTCTCTCGCTCCAATAATGTTTTCTTGCCTTGTTTTTCTATTTTTGGTCATGTCTGAATAGCAATAAATAAAAATGTCTTATATTTACCTAGTTTAGTTTAGTTTAGTTTTTTTTACATTAGTTAGTTATTTTAGATATTTTAAATACATGCATCGTAATCATATTTCAGATATATATTATGTTTTCTTTTAACTTGTGTCAGAGTCAAATTGCCTCTTGTCTATTGATCTCTCCTTCCCTAGGTCGTAGTTCCCCATCCTCTCACAGTGATTAGGTCTCCACCCCACCCCACCCCACCCCATCCTCCTCTCCCCTCACCAATGTTTAGAAGGGTGTGTTCATCTCATGTCCCTACTTCTAAATGTGAGATCCTTTAGTGTGATTGAATTCAGACTTTTTACTATTTTTATATAGCTCTTCAACTATATGGTCCAATAGTAGTCTTGTTTGTGATGCTTCTTAGTAAACGTATTCACATGAGCAAAATGTCTTTTTTGTATAATTCTGCTTCTAGTCTGGTAAAATTTAAGATTTTATGGTTACTTGATTCAAGTACATATTTTATATATACCATTCCACCTTCCACTGATGTTTGTATATCAGGCTTGTTGCACAACAAAATTATTTGTTATTGTGGGCATTGGGTCAAAATACTTCAGCTTATTTCCTTCAAATAAAATAATAGATAACACATATCCATAGTAATTCAGACATCAAAATACGCTTTATGATTGTGATTCTCTTACATAGCAGAATACTCTGTCATGATCTGAACAAACTAAAGTTGAATGGATTTCAGGAGTGATTGCTTGGTATATTTGTTTCAGCTTTAATATCGAGCAGTTTTCTTTATTCACAAATCTTTAAATATTCAGGCTTCCCCTGTAATAATAGGAGGCCAGCCTACATTTGTCGAGAAAAAAACGTCTACAAATTCAGCAGGCAAGTAACATGAGTTATTATGTAATATTTATTTGAAAAACATGCAAAATAGATATTATTCTCTTGAAATTCAGACATGTCCTTCCGATAGTTTAAATTCAAAATTTGTTCATTTGTTTTGTGCAGCCAGCAACAGAGGCAGGCACAGATATCCGTCGATTAGAGGGCGGAGAAATTATGGTGCCAGGAGGAGGGTTTTTGACAGAGGTGAGGACAGTAGTAGGACTGACTTTGGCCACGGAGGTGGCAGCAGGTCAGGGGGAGGTTGAACCAAAGAGTCGACCACGGATCATCTGGTGGTCGAGGGAATTGAAGTGGGCCTACAAGTGAAGAAACATGTGGCATACCTCAAGCTTTGTTGGCTCTGTCCTTAAATCGAAAGGCTACTCCCTCTACATGGCTAGCCAATGTTAGTCTCCTCTCAATACAGCATTTTAACTTCAGGTTAACATACTAGATCAATGCTCTTACCACATGCCAACAGATTGATCTGATTGCGTTTAGTAGCGCTCATTTTCTTCTTGTGCTATATAAACTCCATTAGTTTCAGAAGACGACAATGTAAACAAATACAAGTGATTGAGATTTTTCAAGTCTGGTTAAAAAAAAAATTCAGTCAATGACTAATTGGTCAGAAATCAAAAGCGCAATCATTTTTTTGTGATCCTTAAAGCTTCTTGCTACATTTTTTTTTGTTCATTGAGATCCTAATTGTTGCTATATAATATGATGCTGTACGTTTCTTTGCCATATTGTCAGTGTCCAATACAAGTAGATGATAATGTCTCTCATCTAGTTTGTCTCCCCGTAATCTTCTTTCTGCTATTTCTTTGAGGGGCAAGTTTCTTCTATAATGGTGTATCATCAAGTAGGTTCCTATAGTAATAGCTAGTGATAGCACTGCCGAAGTGGGTGGAAATGCAATAGCAACGCTGAAGAAGGTCTAGAAAACAATAGCAACGCTGAAGAAGGTCTAGAAAACAAAAGCAACGCTGAAGAAGGTCTAGAAAACGCAGAAGCAGATGGTCAAGTGTTGCCCTTGCACCTGGTAGGATACAACAATTACAGGGTGTCGAGTTCCATATCGAGACTCAACAGGGTCTATATTGATAGACTCAACACTGAGTGCTCAATACTCGGAACTGACAACTAGTACAAACTTCCCTCTATTTAAATTAGAAAACAAATATTACAAATTTAAAAAAAAAAACAATTATTTTTTAAAACTACTATCAAATACAAATATATTAAATTCAATTACAATTGAAAATTTGAAATTCAAATATGCACCTTCTTTGCATAACAAAGAAGATCATAGACAGTGAGCAGGAGGAGCATCTCATCAGACATTTAACAAGTTTTACAAAAAGGAAGAAGACATTAAACGAGATGCGCACCTTAAGAGATAGAAGCTAGAAAAAGCATTTCTAAATCATGTAATTTTGCACAAGTTTCATCAGCAACATTTCTGGAACGAATATAAATATGGGTTCGAGAGAAACAAAGAAAAGTAGGGATCACTACGCAGCAGCAACCAAGGCACACCGAGCGTTTGTGAAAGTGGAGATGAGCGAACCAAGCTGCAACTTGTCATTGCAGGCAAAGCTCAATCGATATCTGCAGTTCAAAGAAAGAAAAAGGAATTTGTTGGAAAAGAATAAAGATCAAATAGCCTTTCTAATTCAAATGCAAATCTACTGAGTATGGCAGATCCAATAAAAAAAAAACTAGTAGGAAGGTAATAAAGAAAAGATAACATTTGAAATAGTTATCTGTCAAACAGAATGAATGCCATGCCGGATTCTTCCATCTCGTCTTTGAACTTCGGTAGAGATAATAGATTGACTCATGATACAACTGGTAGGCTCTTTTGTGGATAGCAACACAATTTTTTTATTGAAATATGAAACTGTAAGTATTATTTCGATCATCATGATGAACCAATCTATCATATTGCCATGGTCTCTCAAAAATAGGTGACATGTATCCATGGTTACCACGTCACAACAAATATGATCTTTGTAATTGTTTCTAATAGAAAATAAAATCAACACTCATTTAGAGGTTGTTACCTCACTTCTCTTTTGCAAATATGATGTTTCAATCTTTGATTATATGATTAAGCATAGTGACAAGAAGCATGAAAATAAACAAATCTAGGTCATATCAAGCACCATAAAAAAAGTTCATACTCTATATCTGCCAAATCATTGATTAGCTGGACTCGGATAGTAGGTGGCATTTTGATTTTGAAAACAAACCTGAAAGTACACCTCAGAATTAGTATGAGAATAAATGAGCATAGAATAAAAAAAACATTTTCTTTGGTTCCATACATTGTAACCTCCCTCACAATATCCACCAACGCCAGTCCTTTCCTCATTTTAACATCAGATATATCTAATCAAGTAACAAAGCATTAAGGAAGCCAATATTTTACACCATCGTAAGCAAAGATTTCAAGTGAATCTGGAAGGATACAATTAAAAGCAGATGTAAAGGACTCATTCAATAACCAATGAGCAATCTGTTCAATGTCTTTTGGCATTGGATTTCCAGTGCACAGATATACAGCTTCTTCGTTTATATGCTGAGATGACATATGGGTAGACTGCAACCGTGGGGGAAAAAACAACAAGCAGGATTGTCAGTATGACAGGACTAGAAAACAAAATGACATGTTTGCAAAAGAAATTAGCAAAGAAACTCCAAGGTTACTCAACAATTCAGAGATAAGGAAAAAATTCTATTAGCAGAGAATAAACCAAATTAAAACCAGTGACTATGAAAGTATAAAAATCATGCATACACAATTGAAAATCAGTTCAACAGAACAACTAAGAATGCTTGCAGTCCTAGGATTGATTTAAAAATCAGAACAAGTAAAAGTTGCTTGGAGATAATTGCAAACATAGGCAAAGGCAAAAGCGGCATATCTTTGAAATTAGAGGTCTAGGAGATAACTTATCCTTGGAATTGCAGTTTAAGTCAATAGGGGGAAAAGGAAGAACCTTATAAGAAAAAGATAATGCAACTTTTGAAATCATATTCACACAACAAGCCTGAACAAATATAACCAAAAACATAAAGAAATGATAAGTGATTTCCCAACTTCTAAAGATTGTTTGTCGATTAAAAATCTTCTCAAATATATTGGACACAGGGAATTTTGGTTCCTTAGGATGGCAATATACTTTTTGATACCTGATTTAGCTTTGCTTTCCCTCCTCTAGTAATAAGAACAAGAAAAGATTTTGTGCATTGAGCAGAAAGTTCCAAAAAAACTGAATCTCAAAGAAGCGAGCAAGAACAATTTCTTAAAATATAGGTCTTTAGATTAGTATAAACTGTACCTTGGTGAAACACATGCATACATAAGTATAAGCACTAGAAGAACTGATGACTGAACAATATTGGATTTACTACCCACGCATGTCTAGTATGTCGCTTCCCAAAGTACAAAATGAAGAGCTAACTAATAAACAGACAAAAGCTGTTATGCACATAAAAGAAAATATCCAGCATCAGACCTTAGGCTCACACAGATACAATCAACATTGAGGTATCGGAAAGGATTTTCTGTCGGTAAACTCATTCTCCTTCAAAGAGATTTCTCAAGGGTTCCAAATATAAGTTTGGTTAGCAGGGAGAGAAATATGTAAACAGTTAGAAAGCTTCCTCACAGATGCTTACAACCTAATAATTGTTAATTTTAAGCTTCAAGATGCCTTTATCAAGTTCAAGATAAGTTTACTGAGCATGAAACCAGTTCTTTAGCTTTGATTCTTTGTTATTTAACTACTTAATGAAGTGATTTAAGGTAGAATAGTTCACAAATCAATAAGATTTTATTTAGCTGATCCACGTACATATAACAATATTCAAGACAATACTTTATAAAAATTAAATCCATTTTTTTTGCATTTCAGAGATATGTAATTTGGTAAAGATGTATGGAAGTTGAAAAAAAAAGCATGTAAGCAAGCAGTACACGTCATTCATAGTCATTGTGACTTCTCAGTTACTATAAATGATGGCCAAATGAATCTGGGATTTTTAACCTTGTTACACGCTTTTCAGATGAGCTTTAAGAAGTACTAAAATTTCAAGAAGACAACTGATGACCAAAGGAAGGTGGTTATAAAGCAAAAACACCAAATGTTTTATATAAGATAACATATCATATCCAATTAAAACAAGTCATCTTTTGATTCCAAAAAATAAATATAAACCTAAACTAACCTGCAAAATATTCAGAACCTTTCTCATATCACCATTGCTTAGCCTCACCAATGCTGTCAACCCACCCTGATCTACGTCAAGCCTAAAAAGGATACCAGTTATGTAAATTATGTGAAATTTTTAGCATACGGGTATGCAAGAAATAAATAGTATCTTGACATTTGAAAAGATAGCAAGTACATAAAGCAAGTGTTTAAGGCTAGTACTAGAGTATGAAGACATATTTAGAGAA
>JBBMKF010000112.1:7870879-7887849 GCA_037834155.1 Curcuma caesia | reverse complement strand
TTAAAAGTTTTATTTGGTTCATTTAGACTAAACTAAATTGAAATTTAGTAGTTTATAACTTGTAAGTATTAGCTTAAATAATTATTTTATAAATAATAAATATTTTTAAATATTGACTGTGTATGCTCTCACGTACTATATATGCATTATGCAATTGGTCAATACCGTCTTCTATATATACTTTTGGAAAGTAACATCTCAAACCATTGTTATAATGCTTACAAATATTGGTAGTGAAAAAAAGATTAAGAATATAGCTGAAAAAACAGGAACTTTTATACAATCATCATAATAAGACTTTAAAAATGATGTGTCACTTCACTCAAAAGAACACTCAGGATCACAAGGTTTGAAATTTCTTTTTTATTTTCAATTCTTATAGATACAAGAGAAAAATTAAGGATGATGTTATCTAAAAATGAATGGTGCAATGCAAATGGTCTTACCATGATCTGATGAGCATAAAACTTTGATTTGATGTAAATTTCACGATTAAGGTGGTTTAACCATTAGTGAAGTTGTTAAATGTTATTGATGGCGATAACAAGCCAATTATGAGAAATTTCTAGTGGCACAAAGAATGCTAAAAGTGACATAATGACCTTTTTTCTAGAATTTGAACCCTTTTTGCAAGCCATATGTTAATCTTATTGACAAATAAGGGAAAGAAAAATTAGATAGTGCCCTACATATTGCTGCTTATTATCAATGGAGACTCTACATAGAAGATATTGCTGGTATTTTTGAGACTTTATGGAGGTAGTATCTAATAGCACTATCATGGATGGTATACTCACTTGGATACAGTTTGTCTGCCTGCCATTTAAGATAATGTTATGTGTAAAATTCAAGGCAAACATACAAATTTGTTTGGTTGCCATAGTGTTCTATATTGACGATCTTGCATCAATTTCTAGAAGAACATGTTTAAATCACTTAGATGAAAGAAAACCATTTTGCTTTAAATCCAAAAGAGAATTGAATGCAAACAGAATTAAAGGTTGATGAAAGAAAGTTTAAAATACATGTAAGCTGTTATGCAAGATTAAATTGGAGAAAGTGTCTTTCTGCCAATCACACAAAATATGTCATAATGATGATATGAATATCTACAAGTTACATTCTCTAGATTAAGATGCTGACAGGTTAAGAGGGACATATGCACATACCGAAGTAAAATAAAGCCTCGTGCGGACATGTCGCTCAGGTGATTTCACATTAGCATATCTGAAACCAAATAAAGTATGTAGAAAGATGACTAGAATAAATATCGAAATAACATAAATACTTACTTAGGATCCAAACGGTATTTTGTTTCTTTATTATCATCATCAACATCATCTTGTGAACTTTCACATGTGGAGCTTGGCCATCGTGTCTTGTCATTTTTATTTGGAGTTCTGACTTGTACCTCTGATTCTTCCTTGTTTGTATTGATGGAAGGTGTTTCTGGTAGATCATTGGGTTCATAAATGTTTATTGCTTCTTCTCGAGTATTACGAAGGTCAATCAAAATTTTTCCCAACAAACGACGAGCAATCTACAGATAAAGCAATACAACAATTTAAGCAAAAAAATAAAGCACCTATCACAAATCAATTGAAGCTATAGGAAAATCATTAAGCAAGAGGACAAGAAAAATAGAGTTTACCACAATTGATGGTGACTATAAGAAAAGTATGCATATTCTCAAATGTCATTATTATTTTTCAGTTATTTATGGGATTAAATTATTGATGGTAAAGATAAACCAAATTTAAATTTGGGATTTCTATGGTTGAATTGAATTTTACACCGAGGATTTTGAGCTAGATTTTAATTTGTTCCAATTTGTAGCACAAATAAGGGAGATTATGCTAAAAAAAGATAAAACCATATGGTGCATTTGGGAGTGAGTTTATGTCAAGTTGGGACTTTTCAACTTGTGTGCTTGCCCTTCCCCTACCATGGTAGAAACCCTAAAGATTCCACCTCCTTTTCAACCTCTCTTCTCCTCCCAAGAAACCCTCTTGTCTTCTACTTGTTCCTAAAGATTCCACCTCCTTTTCAACCTTTCTTCTCCTCCCAAGAGACCCTCTCATCTTCTACATCTCCTCCATATCTAGGCAAGTGGCACCTTTTATTTATTTATTTTGTTAATGGGCACCAACATCTACACTTCTTCTCCATCAGATTTTGAGTAAGATTCTCATCTCTAAGCCATTGTCTTTGGCTTCCAAATGATTTAAGGATCTCTTTATGTCCCCCTTCATGGCTTATTCCATCCCAAAACCAAATTCAAATTTGTGTTATGCTTTTCATCAAATTATTCCTATAGAATGACAACCATTCAGGATTTCCAGCAAACCTTTGGGTCATGGACATAGAATTGTCAGTGAGACCTTTTATTGTTCTTGCTGGTAAGATCTTTTAGAATTAAAGAAATCTAGAAATCAAGAAACAAACTATAGATGGTGCACTCTCCTTTTGATGATGTCTTAGAATTAAGGGCTTAGATGGTTTAGTATCCTCCTTTGATGAGGTTCTATCAAGGTTTACAATTTCAAGCTATGCTGGAGTTTCGATTTATGACCAGAACGATACATTTTCGGTATTGTATCGTGTGTGCCAATACGATTTTAGTACTTTTTAAATATAAAAAAATATTAATTATAAAATATTTTTATTAATATTTGATTACTACAGATGTTTTTTCTAATAATTCGTTTCATCTTCACCTTTAAAAGGAAGGAGAAAAAGAAATAGATGAAAGAGGGAAAGAAATTATCATCGAGAAATTGCAAGCCACCAATTGGGGTCGCCACAGCAACCTCACAATATCATAAAGGCCTCTATGAGACCGCTACTGCCTCGCGGTTCCATCTGGTGCTGGTACTATATGATTTCGATATTAGTTGGTGAGAAATGGTAAATTCTACCTGTGCCAACCGACACGACTCAATATCACAATCTTGCAAGAGACTCAAAGCTTCGTAAGGTTAGATGCTTTTTTATTAGAAATTCATTCAAGGATTTTCTTGTATTGCTAAATCTTTTGACCAATTTGAATAGAAGGGATCAAGTTTACGTGGGATGACGCTTGTGAAGCAATCTTCTAAAGCTTAAAAAGAGGTTGGCGAGTGCTCATATGTTAGTTAATCCTTCTAGGCATTTTGGGTATAACCTCTACTCGAACACATCTATCCAACGACTGAGTGTTATGTTGATGTAGCATATCTAGATGGTGTTGGTGCATTTAGGCCTAGTTTGGTCCTATTAGATCAAGGTTTGTATTTTTGATGTTTGAGCAAAATGTTTATTGATTGGATATGTTAAGGTTGATCGAATACTTGACAGTTGACAGTCAAAATTGGCTGAGGTCGATTGGACATTTAGAAAAGGAGAAGTCCAACGGAGAGTTGGCAATAGAGAAATCCAATTGGGAGCTGTTGGCAGTGAAGGAAACCTAGGCAAGTCAAGGAGGACTTGATGTATAATGTTGAAAATACATGCAAGTCAAGGAAGACTAAATACTAAATGATGAAATTCAAAAGGAGTGAACTTTAAGCAAGCAAAAGTTTTGACAAGTAAAGGTCAACCAAATACTAGGCAATAGATGAAGTTATGGAGAAATGGTCTTTAGACATTAGAAATTCAAGCAAGTCAAGGTCAACTAGTTACTATGTAAAGGTTGAGGTCCTAGATACTAGGTCTCTAGGTATTGAAAGTCCAAGTAAGTCTACGTCAATTTGTATTAGGTAAAAAAGGAAGTCTTAGAAATATGGGTTCTCTTGGCACAATACGTACTCAACCTTAGAATGGCCAGAATCAAAGTATTAGTTGACTAATTGAAGTATCTTAGTCGACTAATAAATCCAAAATCACAAAGTTTATGGTTTGGTCAAACTTATGGTCTAGTTCAGTAGACTAAAGTAAAATTCAATCAACTAATGAGGGAATCGGTTAGGTAGTCGACTCAAACTAGGAAGCAGTCAAACAGAAAGTTTAGGTGAGTGGTCGACTACACAGTTGACTAGTGCATCACAAGTCGATTGATAAGGAAAAGTTCAATTAACTGATGTCAACATAAGAATCGAGAAAAGAGTTGTTGGAGTATTGATATAATCATTGTGGAGGTAGACACTTGACTAATGTGGGCAAACTAGTTACTGATCGGCAAATTCAAGAATGTTGTCATTTCCAACAACCGCCTTATAAAAACAAGCTCTAAAGGAGGTTTCGACACTAATGTTGCGAGAGATTGTTCAAGTTTCTGGAGAACAAAAAACGATCAAAGCAAACAACATGCAAATAAGCAGCAAAACCCTACTTGTTTAAAAAGTAAATTTTATGTATGTTAGTATAACTGTTTTAAAAAGGAGATCAAAATAACATTTAGAATAGAAAAATGAGTTTTAAAAGAAACTAAATATTGAGGGGTTATATAATTGATATTCTTTTCATGCTATACACGTGTGCGATCATTTATGTATGTGCTGATCGGCACAACACGATATTTTATACCATGTTACCTTCACATTTTAAAATAGCATATTATTTGGCACTTACAATATAAAGACTCCAAGTTAACATTTCAAACTGTCCATGCAAGCTTCAAGTAAATAAAGCTTATATACACAAACATTGCAATGATAAAATAATAAAAGGAAATTGCAAGATTACATACCTTTGAACCGATCTTCAATTTCTGTTTTGGATTTATCCCATACTCATTAGGAACGACACCATCAGCTAGCAACTGAAAAGATAAGTGATCATAAACAACCCATAAATTTTAGCATTTGTAAATACATTCAAGTAGAACATTAAAGCTGAAAATAAGTTAACCTCCTCATACAGATATAGCACACCAATTGTCAACATTGAGACAAATTTATTGGAAGATCAAAAGATAAGAGGCTAAACTATACAAAAAACACTAAATTGATAAATTAGAACTAAATAGATTAAATCTATTTGCCTATTGTATCATCAAGTTGGAAAAGTATAATAGGTTAAATCTATAGACCAAAATGCTAAAATTACTATACAGATTGAATAGGATTTTAGAGGAGTCAATATCATGTTTAAACTTGTTCAATACAACATTTATTGAATTTGAACCAGCTAGAAACATGATTATGCTTTTAAGCTAACAATATCTATCTCTAACATGATATATCCTTCCCAACAAAATTCCAAGAAATCTTTCATATGTTCTCGCATATAATCTAGTCAGAGAGTGAGACTGCAAATTTTTCTTCTACCCAAACCATATAAGATAGAATACATGCTTCTAACCTATCTATTACATATCACAATTTTATCACGTTTAATTTTTAGGTCTTAAATTATTATTTTTTAAAATTTTAGGTGACAAAATATGTTGAACCAATCAAACAAATTAGATTTTGGGCATCAAGTTAAAGTCTAATTGGATTTGAAATGAACCCATTGAGTAGGCATGGTGCTTAGGGTCACGTGGGTCTGAACCAGAGTTATTTGTATTTGTTTTGCTTAGTTTAGGATTGAACAATGTAGCGATAACTTAGTTTAGTTGTGTAAGGACAAGTTATGAAATTTTTTGAGAAGTTGAGGTTTATATATTTCTCCCCTCGCTCACCACCCCCTCTCTTCTCAATCATTCCTCTTCTCCTCTCTCATGCTCTTCGTTGTTGCCCTCACCTAAGCCAAAGGAGCCACCTCTACCATTGACTATCTCCTTCCTCCTGGCTAGTCAAGGAGGACCTAAGACTAGGCAAGTGAAAGTCTCATAGGTTATCTTCTTGGCAAGTAGAAGCCCGGATAAGTCAAGGGTGATTGACATTGGATAGAAGATGAAGTCCCAGAGGCTAGGCCTCTTAGCAAGGGGAAATCTTAGTAGGTCGAGGTTGACCGATACTAAAGAAACGAAGAAGTCCAAGAGACAATGTCTCTTAGCATTGGAAGTCTTTAAGGCAATGCTTCTTAGCGAAACAAAAGTCCTAAAGGTATGGTCTCTTGGCAAGGGAAGTCTAAATGAGACAAAAAATCTATGAGTGGCTTCTACTTTGTGTTTTAGATAGGCTTGACTTAGGCGAGAATTCAACCTTATAGTTGGTCGAAGTTGATGATCTATTCGACTTAGGGTCAAATTTAATTGATTGAAGGTTGAGTCAACTAGGTCGATTCAAGCTTGATTGCAAACGAACAAAATATTTTTGTTCACGGATCAGTCAATTGATTGAGGCAATATCAATTGAGTAATGAGCAGAACAGTCAACTAATGAGCAGGAGCAGTTGACTGAAGAAATAACAAGAATCTAGGAAGAGAGTTATTTGATACAGCAAGAATCCAAGAAGAGATTGGTCTGACACGATTGGTTACAACTATCTGGTGACTCAGATGCTATAGCAGTTCAACTAAAGCAGTTAGTCGGCTAAGATAAGTTAATAGTCAACTGATCGTGCAAAAAGATAGCAGATAACCATTGAGAACAAAAAGGCTATAGTAAGGCCTACAAGGGGAGTTGTTGGTATCATTCTTGAGCGATTGAATATGAATGGAACCAAATAATTGCAAGTAAAAGCAAACCAAAGAACAACTCTATCTTAGAGCTTGTAATTGTGCTTGTAATTATTTCTTATGATGTAATTGTTATATCTCATCTTGTATCTTCTCGTCCACCTTTTAAAGTTCAAATTGTAAGAAGTTTCTTCACCTTTGGAAGGCATCCAAGAAGAAAGTATACAAGGATTCCGGAAGTGACTCATCAAGTCAAAAGCCGTGGAGTAGGAACCGGAGTTTTGAACTACGTAACAGGCTATGTGTTTGTTTTGTTTCGTGTTTGTGTTTATTTTGATATTTCGCTGTGTTTTACCACATTTATAGACACAAACAAGTGAAACAAAGCAATCGGCTATTCACCCCCTTAGCCTCATGAACTATCTAACAAGCACCTCACCTTGATTTCAAATCTTCTACGAACCTTAAAGGCAAGCACAAAACTTTGGCTTTGTTAATCCAAGTTAAATAGGATCTCACTATTATATTATATCTACCTAGATATGTATACCATCATTTTCTTGTTAAGTTATTTAACTTCCCACTGATGGGATCAGGTAGACTTGGTCAAGCCAAATTGGCATACTAGCCCTTCTCAAAAATATTTACCAAATAGAAGAATATTTTCTGACAAGTTTTAATAACACTCTAAGCAATATAAACTAATCAATTTTTCAAGGAAAGTTTTTTCCCAAAATTTTTTACAAACATTATTTTCCAATAAATAAATGGAGTCAGTATTTTCCAATAATCTATTTTTAGTTCCCAATTCTCAATTTTTAGTTAGTTTGTCTAGGTCAATTTCTAATTTAATATGCAATTCAACAAAGTGACCCACTCTAATAGCCACTGAAATAGTGATCCGGAGCTTTTTCCTGTTCCATTTCTAGTTTAGTGTTAATAACTATGTCACAACACTAAGTTCATTAACTACAAGCTCTAGGTAAGCTCGTAGATCAGCAATTGATTTGCAGTACTGATATGTTATGTGTTACCTGAGCAACTTTGAAGAGTTCAGGCAGACCATCCAGATTTAGATGAGTGTTATGTAGGAGGTCATATCTGTAATGTGGTATGCAGGTCAGAAAGTAATTGCTTATAAACATTAACATATATTGCAGCAATCAGGAGGTGATGAACATTAGAAAAAAAGAATTTACAATTATAATAAAGAGAAAAAGGAAGCCACTCTATCACTAGGAAAAAAAACAGAATAATGAAACTGCCATATCAAGCCTAAACATCTATCAAAGTGATGCATTTTAAACAATGTTCAAGAATCAGATCCTAAATGTGAACTTCTTGAGTTCAAGATACCTATCGTCTTGAACCTTTGTTGTACAATTAAGTAAAACAAAAATGTCTACAAGAATATGTTGTTTAATAACTTTCAGCAGAAAAAGAACAATATTTACATGTAAAGCCAAAACTTGAAAAAAAAACCAAATGCTTCATCAGCTCATGTATGTGCTTTCTGTTTTTCTTTGAAGGATTGATTTTAACTAGCCAGACAAACATGGTTTGATTTGTCCAATTTGATTAATTGCTCATATCCTTCTTATGAGATCTCTTTTTTCCGACCTTTCAATTTTGAACTAGCATGGAAATTTTTGAGTTTTTAAATTCCTCTTGTTTGTTAATGAAGGCTGATCAAAGCCTGCCCAAATTGATTAAAAATAGAATGAATGAAAGATATGTACAAAACAGAACTTCTACATACAAGATTTATTTATCATTAGATAGGAGGAACCATTGCAGTTTATTTATACACCTATGGTGGAGTGGAAATTTTCAATAAAGCAGTGGCACTGCACCAAGGTAAATCACATGACTCACAGTCAGAATTGTGTCCCTCTCAAGAGAAATTCTGAAGCTAATATGTATTATTCCTTGCATGATTTCCTAGTACTTGTTGTACTCTTTAGCCTAAAGGCATCAACATGTAATTTATAACAATCACTTAGTGCAACTTTTCTTCTAACTATAGCATGTATCTCCTATACGAAGACAACAGACTAGGCACTGATCGATACAATTGATGACATATAGTAGTAGATGCTCTATCAATTTGGCAATAGGGGGTCATAAGATTTGAAATCTCTAGTTGTATCAAAGTTTTGATCTTTACTCAAAATGAGACGGTTTCATTACCGTGTCAACATGACTTCCAGAGTTAATTCAATTAAACAATCAATTCAATTGATTACTTCCTAGTCAATTAATTCAATTAATTGGCTTAAACAATTAATTTAATTAGTCAATTATTTAAACTATCAATTAATTTAAAGATTGAATTAATCAATTATCAACAAGTGATTTCTTAGTCAATTAATTTAATTAATCCGGTTAATAAATTATTTCAACCAACCAACTAATTGAATAAATCAATTAATAAATGATGAGTGCTAGATGTCTCACCTTGCTCATCTCTTTGTTGGATGTTTGATTGCTACTCCTCTATACACCTTCTAGCGAGACCCTCTTCCACTCTAAGGTTTTCAACAAGATCCCTGATACCACTCAACCCTACCTAAGCGTTGTAGCCTCCCATTCATTGAGACTGCTTCTTTGATGTTACCTACCCTTCAACTATGCTTTAGTTCTAATCCATCCTCTCGATTTAAAGTTGTCTCTTCCTTATACCAATCATTGACTTTTGGAATTCGATTTCATAGGATGGGTATTGCTCACTACCAGACTAGATAATATGAATCTCAAATAGAATCATCCAGTAGCTATTAAATTGTGTCGGTGCTAGGTATCAACCTGCCTATTGGATGGTAAATGTCAATTCTACAGACGACACGACTTAAGATTTCAATCCATATCACATGTTCCTGATTCACATAATGTTTATTTAGTTCAGTTTACACTTTTAAGTCAGCAAGGTTATGAAAATGAATCCACAATGGTTAGTGGCATGTGAATGATTCTTAATTGTGACAAGTTTGCTGTATGTGTTAGAAATCGTGAAAAATTGGTGTCATGAGAGAAGGATTCCTACATGAATTATAGGCTTTGTCTGTTACTCCTTGAGAACTATGGCTAGCATCACTCCTAAATCTTCCATTTTGTTTACAAGTTGAGTCAAAGAGTTTGGAGATTAGAGGTTTATTTTGCTGTTTGGGGTTATGGTTTTTGAAAGTTTAGGGAAGAAAGAAAAAATAATAATTCTCCTTAGACCATAAAGGACTGGATACAGGTACAAATAGTAAAGGAATACCCATAAATCAGCAACTAAGGGTGTATAAAGTTAGTAATCTCCTCTACTAAATACTAGAATTAAGAAACTAGAAAATCTTGTGGAATATTCCAGTCAGGTAGAATGTTCCAAGTTTGATTACTAGCCTGATTATTTCCTACAATTCTGAAACTCTGCCTCTAATTGGTGCACAGATATCAAACTTGCCCTACTTGCATATAAGAAATTCAAAATTAGATCTACTTAGTACTCTGATGAGAATATCAACTATTTGTTGTGCAGTAGGGATAAAAGATATGCAAATAGCTCCACAATCAAATTTAGTAAAGGAGGGGAGATTGTTATACACTTAAGTTGAAGATTTTGAGGTGTTACATTGTCGATCACTAATATGTAATTCAAATTATTTAGGGCTGAATAAAGATATTCAAGGCTTATTTTATACTATTTATATATAACTTTGGGTTCAAACTGGAGTTAATTTGGCCAATTGAGGTTTGTATTAAGTAAAAATTGAATTGGGTTTTCTTTAGGATCAAATTTGGTTCAGCGGTACAAGGATTGAGGATTGTCAGTTGCCTAAAATCCTCTCCCCTCTCCCTATTTTACACCTCATTGCCTCCCTTCCCCTTTCCATTTGCACCCAAGCTCCTCACATCTTGTCTATGCACCCATCTCCAACAACCTGCCCGCCCTCTCCCATTCTTCTCTTCACGCAAGCAACACCTCTAGAACTATCAAACCATCTACAAGTGTCATTGCCGCAGATTGAAACCTTCTTCTCTAATAACCACTCTACTCTCTTCTACACAAAAGCAACAAGAAACTTCCTAAATTTGAATTGATTGCTCCTATCACTTAAAATTTCACTTCTTCTTATTATATATTGTATATATTCCATTTAGTTTTCTAGTCGTAATCTAATTTTAAAATTTACAATTAATGAAGCTGAACCAAACCAACATATTTTTAATTTTTGAAGGTCCATTTAAGGTCTATTTTGAGTTTGGTTGGGCTCGTTAGGCCATGTATTCTAGCTTAGGAGGGGGTCAAATTAGGCTCAATTTAGAATTTTATAAAGTCTTTTTCTCCCCTCTTATCTTTCTCATCCCATCAAAACCCTCACTCAACTCTTCTCTCCACATCTCTCTTGTGACACTTCCCCAAAAGGGGACCTTGGATGGGAAAGCGACTTTTGAGTCATGAGGTCCCCAAAGAGACTTCATTTATACGTGATGAGGACACAAGGTGCAAGATCGCTTGTGTAGAGTAACATTGAGGGCATGAAGTGCCGCTAGTACATGATGACATAATGTAGAGCATCTATCATATAGTGTAGGATCGATCACTTGATATGCAATCTCATGCTTGCTATGTGATAAGGGCATGAGGTGTAGGATCCCTTGTGTAGAGCATTGAGGACACAATGTGTAGGATCTTGCACTTGCTACGTGATGAGGACATGAAGTACAAGATCTCTCGCATAGAGTAGCATCTTAGGCATGATATGGAGATCTCACATTTGCTACTTGATGAGAGCAAAGAGTTGTAAGATCTCTCACATAGAGTAGCATTGAGGACATGATGTGCATGATCTCATGCTTAGAATGATATCAAGGGCATAATGTGTAGGATCTCTCGCATAAAGTTGTGATGGGGCTGTAATGTATAGAATCTCTCATGTAGAGTGGTGTTGAGGGCACATTGTGTAGAACCTCATGCGTGTTATATAATAACAACACTGGGTGCAAAATCTTGCACTAGATAGGAATTTGAGATGCATACTTCGTATGTTGTTTTACTGCCTTTGTGAGTTGTTTCTTGAGTAGGGTGGCTGTTACAAGCACATGGTGGTATGCTTTTATTTTGGTAGCACTCAATAGATGTTATCAATTGTACTTCGTTTACTGATTTATTACTTCACCTATTAGTATGACTTTATTAAATGTGTTGATGAATATATGTTGCATTCTAGTCTAGTTATTTTTGTTCTGGAAACTGTATTGAAAATGATAAGGATTTCTAGAATTCACTTTATTGTCACTGGATACTGAGGTTAGTCTTTTTTTATAGTCGGCTTACACAGTATAATCGCTTTAGCATCACAAGACCCCACCACTTCACTTGTGTAGTTTGGAAATTAGATGTTTCTCCTTTTCACATGTAGAAGAATCACTTTTGATTTGTCTTATTGTTTCCTATGTCTTGAAATGTTGAGCGGGTATCTCTCTAATTCCTTAGTAATTTTATCAATTTTGTTTTTTTTTCATATAGAGGAAACTCTGTCAATATTTTTGGTGGAGCCCCTTCTAATGCATGTGTGTACTAAGTCACAAGTCAGGGAATAGGACCTAGAACATGACAATTTGATTGGTAACAGAGTAGTTTAATCCAAATATCAGTAGTTTTCTTTTTGATTTATAATTTTATTATGATTTTTAGCATATTTTTGTAGGTAGGTCTTGTGCGGCACAAGGGGTGTTTGGACTCCAAGAATGGCTTAAGAGAATAGAGGTTATGTGGCACATCTTAGCTTAGTCATCACAAATTTGATTAGCTAGTTTACAAGACTAGATTTGGTTAGGTGACACCAATTTAGCATATTTTGTTTTCCCTCTAAACTCCAGTCACCATTGGAGCAAATAAAGGATTGTCTGATCAAGGATCCATACCTCCCATCTATTATTGGCAAGGGGCAATAGAACCCTAAACAAGGGTTCTCTTGTCATATATACGGAGTCCTGAAATTTCAGGGAAGGATAAACATGTCAGAATTTCTTGCAGTTAAAGAATAGTTATTGGAAGAAACTCTATGAATCCCAATTTGTAGTTCATCTGGAAAATACTAGGATGTATAAGAACCTTAAATGATCATATTGGTGGTGGGGTATGAAGCAAAAGATGTAGCAGACTTTATAGCCAGATGTTTAATGTGCCAGCATATTAAGGCTAAGCATCAAAGACCTATAGATTATTGCAGAAGATCCCCATCCTAGAATGGAAGTGGGATCATGTAATGATAGACTTCATCATAAGTTTTCTAAGGTCTCAAGAAAGCAGGGATTCAACAGTCAATTGCCTAACCAAGTCAGTCCATTTCTTACCTATTAGAAAAATGGAGTCATTAGAACATCTAGCTGATCTATATTGTAGGGAGATAGTCAAGTGTCATAGAGTCCCTCTTAGAATTATTTCAGACAAGGATCCTCGATTTACATTGAGTTTTTGAGAGAGTCTGCAGGAACTTTAGCTACAAAGCTGCACTTTAGTATTGCCTTCAACCAACAGACACATGGGCAGTCTGAGAAGAATATTCAAACCCTATACCTTTTGCTAGCATATGATCTCGATTTTAGTGGTGGTTGGGTGGACTATCTTCATTAAATGGAATTTACCTATCCAGATAGCACCATTTGAAGCTCTGTAGAGTTGATAGCTAAGCTTATGAAGTCATGGTGTTATCATATGAAGTTAGCAAGCAACAATTGTTAGGACTGCAATCGATCCCACGGTTTAAAATCTCGTGCCGTACCGCCCAATATAGGCATTCATTCCACCCACCGACCAGCACGCCCGAGGTCTTGCACCCACTACAGAGGCGTCACGCAAGCCTTGTGCCCGCCCCGAATGTGTCACATGAGCCTCACTGCCACAAATGCATCGTGCAAGCCCTGTGGCCGCCACGAACGCATCGCGAACCCACAATTAATGCGGACACGTCGCACGGGTCCCGCTGCCATTGCGTCAGCATCGCACGGGCCCCACGACCGCCATGGACACGTCGCATGAGCCCCGCGATCGCTAGCGGTGCGAAACAAGAAGAGGAAGGGTGGTAGGCGAAGGAACTTAGCTTTTAATTAAATAACTTAGATTAATAATTCCAATCAACTCCTAGCGGTAATATAAATAATTTAAATAGACTTAATTAAACCATAATAAAACTATCACATTAATTTAATATATATATTCAAAAATATTTTAATTTTTATATTTTTAAAAATATTTAGATTAAATTTTTTATTTTTAATTAATATATTTTATATTTAAAAAATATCAAAATCATATCGGCATGGCACGATATGGTACTAAAATCGTATCGTTCCGATCCAAGATCGAAACCTCAACATAGATCGAGATTTTAAACCATGATCAGTCCAGAGAGACACAAAACTAGTCTATATAATCAAATATAGATAGAGGCTATAGTCTACTAAGAGTCAATAGAATAGAAGAGTTATGTGAATTGTATGCGCAAAGAGTTAGAATTACTAGAAGATGATCATGTTTTTCTTCATGTTTCTCCCATCAAAGGAGTGAAGAGACTTGGTTGTAAAGAAAAGTTAGCGCTCATCAAATCCATGAGCGAATTGGTTTTGTTGCTTATAGATTAGCTCTACCACCCACTTAAGTGGGAGTGCATATGGTGCTCTAAGTTTCCACAATGTGGAAGTATATGTTTTAAGTTCAATAAAATAGAAGAGTCATGTGTATATCCTGGAGAATTTTATGGTACCCCTTGTAAGGTTCCTTTTGTTGTGATGATTCCAACACTCATCCGCTCCCTAGTAGTTTTGTCGTTCTATATGAGTATGCTCATTTGATCGTGTGGAAAGTTGTCCTGTGTTTTTTTTTCAATATGGTATTATTATGTTTTGCCGTGTGGGCGAGACCTCTCTTTTATTTTCAGAAAATATGTGCTAATACAGGAGACTATTGAAAATCTTTGTGGAGTGCTTCCTATTGCAGGTATGTACCAGTCACAAGCCAGGTGTGGACCTAGGGCGTAATACTTCTCTTTGATTTATTATCTAAAATAAATGTTTAGTTTCTTTCGTATTAGAAGTATCTTTCATTGAATATAATTTCACCTGAGATAAGTGACTAAAAAGAATGCTGGAAAACAAATATCTAAAATTCAATTTGCTAACGCAGATCTAAAAACAGAATTACTTCTAGAGTTTCCTCATAAAAGGAAACTGATATGAACGCAGTTATACATATTTTTTATATGTATCTTCATTATCATTTTTCTAAGAAAAAACTGCTAATGTTCATTTCATTTAACTTACTTGCAAGAATCATACACATCTGGAATTTGGGTGATATCATATCGTCTGCAATAAAACAGACATTCAGTTAAAATCCAGATAACTAATATAAGAATTAAAAGTAGTTCGAGAATAATTAGGTTTCTTTCATGATAAGAAAGTGAATATCCAGGTTTCCAAACTAGATAAAATGCAAACGAAACACATTCAGTTAAAAGGCATTAAGAGCCACTACAACTACCAAATTGGGACAGAGTGCGTACTCTTTTCGTTCATTATATAGTTCTCTCTGGAGCTTCTTCCAGCGTGCAAACATTAAAAGAAAACTTTCACTGCCACAAGGCAAACCAGATGCAATACGAGCAACATCAATGGTTGTTTTACCCAGGGCCTTTGCCTGGTCATAGGCAGCTAGTGCCGGGTATTTACTATTTGCAAGGTTCTTATCCTCAGATTCAGCTAGTAATTTCACTTGAGCAGTTATCTTCTTTGTCAATTGCACCTATTAAAGAAAAATGCATTTAAAAAGTGAAAATAACTAAAATCATTACCTTGTGGGATCAATTATCAAACTGAAAAGCCAGATGAAACTATGCTTATAAACCATGATAGTTGAGGGAAGTTGGCATCCGAGAGGAAAGGCATAACAGAAGCAGATATATTACAGTTATACCACATAAAAATGTTGTTAACCATGACATTTGATGATCAAATAAGAATGACATGTAATAAAGAAGGTAAGAGTGGAAAATAACTTGTGCATATATTTCATTTCATGCTCAAGGATGTACTCTGGATAATAAGAAAAAAAATACTCCAGTTAACAGACAGTGCTTTGTAGAGGGTGCTGAAGAAAAGTAAAAAAGAAAATTGCATGCTAGAATGATACCCAAATCAAGGTTTCAAAATGTTGAGTAGTGCTAAAGTTTCGATCTTTGACTGGAACAATATTTTTTAGTATTATGCCGATGTTTCAATGCATGGTATTGGTAATGAACTGAAGTTGAAGAAGGAAAGAGACAAAAGCATAGGAAGGAAATATTTTCTGTGTTGAGCATGGTTTGTACCATGTCAGGTGAAACAATCGAAACATATTATTCTGGTAAATTATCAAAACTCAATATCACTCAGCATAGACAATGTTTCCTTCCTTTATTTCATATCCTTCCTCCTTTAATCTCCAATTTATCATTAATACATGCATCAGAGCATTGACACGATACTGGAACATCTTTCTACTCAAAGACCGAAACTATGATATGATTCGAGATTTTGAACCTTAGCGCCGAGTGGTATCAAGTTTCAGTGATTTACCAAAACAATACATTTCAGCCATTTCGCTCAATGGTTGGTATAGTCACAATGAACTTAAGATGGATATTCATCTATGGCTGCAATCCAACCAACTTTGAAAAAGTAGGACGAATGTGGAGTGGGAGAAACATGAATGTGGAGTGGGAGGAACATAAAAACTCAAGCTTGGGCAATAGATTGATGAAACTGTGACTTCTATTGTAGATACTATTGTTTCTTGTATAGAGGTTTCTTTTTCAATGAGAAATGCCATACTTTTGTATGCGGAATTTAATTGGAATTACCCAATTAGGATTACAACAAAATCTAGAATTCGATCACTAAATTGAGCACTTATATGTTATACACCTCAACAACATACTATTAACAGTAGCAAGTGATTGAATCTAGTAGTTTGAAGCACACACCAAAACACCCCTTGTTTCAAGGAGAGGAGAATGAATTAATCACATTTAATGTTAGAGATAAATCAAAAGCTAAACAATGGAAATTAATATGGTCAAGAAAGAAGAGATGCCTCCTATGTTGTCCATAATACATGAAAGTAATCAAACAAGGAAGAAGTTGGGTCAACTTAAGAATTCTCTACACATGCTTCAAACTAGTGTAATTAGGGGAGATGTGATAATAAAAAGAAAGTTAAATTTCATTTCACGTAAAGAGGAATAAAATATTCCAAAACTAATCATCATCATAGATATAAGAAATATATTAAACATGAGTACATCTGACATAAAACATCTTAAACCTCCTTTATCTTAGAGACAAAGAGGAACAAAATGGACAAAAGTAATAGACGACTTAAAGTAGTTAATGAGACAAGAGATCATATTCTTCTTACCAAAAAGTGCCAAAGTGAAAATGTGATCCTTTGAATTAGAGC
>JBBMKF010000112.1:7834572-7864073 GCA_037834155.1 Curcuma caesia | reverse complement strand
CAGTATACATTCTCTAATGTATACCCATGTGTCAACTCGATATCCCATATCCATGACTTGTGAGATCAAGTCATCCAGCTGACCCACATGTTAGTCTCAATGCATTAACATCGTCCCTGAATATTAATGCTTGACTAGGAATGATTAAGAGTAGTGTTCTCTATATCATCTTACTATCGATTCAAACAATCGATATGATATAGATTAGAACTAGCTACCCAAGGACATTATTATACTTAATTATTAGGCACAAATACAAAGTAAGTATAATAACCAAAAAAGTTTGTCTTTATTAATAATAGAATATGATACAAAAAGTCCCTAGTCAATCATCACATAATTGGCTCTAGGACTACTACTAACAGTTATATCATGAAACTTTGAGAAAGAATAATAGAAAAAAACTAAGAAAACCACAGTAATCGAAAATCAATTTAGATTTATGCCTAGAAAGTCAACGATAGAAGATATACATCTTCTTAGGCAACTAATTAAAAAGTGTCGGGAACAAAAGCAAGACTTATGTATGCTATTCATCGACCTAGAAAAAACTTATAAGAGTCTCAAGGAAAATTATATAGAGAATTCTAGAAAAAAAGATATTAGTATAGCGTATATTAAACTAATTAAGAATATGTATGAGGATATAATGACAAAAGTGAAGACTTCAACTGGATTAACCGAAGTGTTTCCTATAAAGATAATGTCATCTCAAGGATCAACTATAAGTTCTTATCTTTTTACACTAATTATGGATGAAATCACTAGATACACTAAGATACGGTATCACGGAGCATGTTGTTTGCAGATAATATTGTTTTAGTAGATGAGACACGTGAAGGAGTAAATGTTAAACTCGAATCTTAGAGAGAAACGCTAGAAGTGAAAAATTTTAAACTTAGTAAAGTAAAGATAGAATATATGCAATTTAAGTTTAGAAATATTAGACGTAATGAAACAATTATTAAGATAGAAGACGACGAATTATTTGTAACTGAAAGTTTTAAATATTTAGGATCATTTTTGCAAACTGATAGAGTGATTGATATATGTCTTACATAGAATACAAGCAGGATGGTTGAAATGAAGGAGAATGACAGGTATTCTTTGAGATCATAAAGTACCTCTAAGACTTAAAGAAAAGTTTTACAAAACAACGATTAAACATGTTATGTTATATGGAATTGAATGTTAGGTTATGACTCGAGCATATGAGCATAAAATGAGAGTTGCAAAGATGAGGATGTTAAGGTGGATGTGCGCACATACAAGAAATAAAAACATTAAAGAAAAAATCGGGATTGCATCTATTGAGGAAAAACTTCAGGAGACACGTTTAAGATCATATGGACATGTACTTAGACAATTAATAAATGCTCCAATTAAGCGATGTGAAACTATGACAAAAGTGCATATAAAACGAGGAAGAGAAGACCAAAAAAGATTTGGTTAGCAACAATAAAACAAGATAAAATCTATTTAAATATAAATATTGATATAGTAGGGGATAGAACCCAATGACATAGAAGGATCCATATAGTCGACCCCCCTAGTGGGATAAAACTTGGTTGTTATAGTATAATAATATAGCGAGGGTTGTTGATCTAAGTATAATTTCAATTAAACTTGCACTATTATTAAATTTTATATTATCAATACTAAAGAATCAATGTAGTTTAACTTTCTACCTTAAGATAGAGTATCAATTTTTAGAAATTCTTAAATATTAATTAAAAGTTGTAATCAAAATAGCTAATTGATTAGCTATAAATAAATTATTAAGTTATATTTGATAAATTTAGATTTATAATTATAAACATAATTTATGTTATTGTGACATTATAACTTATATGATTTTAATTTCAAAGTATAGTTATTAATGTAATATAATTTTTTAATTAAATCTAAAAAATATGGTTTATTAATTTTGAAGTTTAGTTTTATGTAAGTAGTCTAGTGTATGATGGCATATTATTTTGAAATAATATTGTGACATTTCTAACTATGTGACAATCAACTTGGATTGCCAATAATGCTAGGTGAAGACGTGTTATAAGCTAGGAATGGAAACAAGATAGGTATTAATAGGCACCCTATCTACTCGACTCATTTAAATGGGTTTGGACACTACTTTATATTCCAAAGAGTTTTGAGTAAATTAGTAGAAACATGTGATGGGTATGCGAGGATTCAAAAATATAGACAACAAGTACCTAAATAAATCTAAAAAAAAGCAGCTCAGTACACGAAGCTCCTGCCAGCATGGGGTACTAGGGAAGCATCTATTGTACGTAACCTTACCCTGCTTTGTAAGAGGTTGTTTCCGAGACCTCTAGGTCACACGGCAATAACTTTACCGTTGCGCTAAGGCTCTCCTTCTTACCTAAATAAATCTAATGAATTTAAAATTAATATATTTAAAAAATTCCTAAGTTTTTGTTTTTGTTTTCTTTTTGAGGCAACCACATGGGTACTTGACATCGAGTTAATGGTTTTCATTTGGTATGAACTAACCAAACCAAATTATATTGAATTGAAATTTTTTGTGATTTTTATAAATCAAATCAAATTTAACATGTAAATTAAATTAAAACAAAACTGCATTAAGTGTTAATTAGGAGTAATTACTTGTGCCGATGTGAGTTGGCCTCAATTATTAATGGGCAATCTTCATTTTAGTTGTGCCACACAATTTTCTATCTCTATGTAACTCGTGGCTTATATCTTTAACTAGTAGTTTGAAATGGTGAGTTTGATTGTTGATTTGTTGCCTTAAATGGTTAATTACAAACTTGTGAATATGAATGAAGTTATTGGTTGTTGGATAGTGAATACTAATAATTGGAGAATATTTGAGGTGTTTAATGAATGTGCATTAAGATATTGGACCACTAAGAATTTACAAGTTTGTGTACGAATCAAGCTATTGAGCAATATCGAGATTATGATTAATAATATTAAACCCAGAGATGTTATGCATTTCTAAGGTTCAAGGAAGATTATCTCTCTTGGTGGGCTAAATAAAATATTCATTGAGACCTATGATTTAGAAGAAATTGATAATATCTATTTTAGAATCAGAGGTATATATGAGTAGGTTGATGTCATAAATAGAATTGAACTCTTGAGGTTGGGAGATGCTTTTAATCGATTCTAGAGAATAAAATTGTGATGATGTGGATTCATGAGATGGAGTTGTACCAAAGAATGACTTTACAAGATGTATGGCATCCAACTATGTAGTTCTATGGGGAAAAACAATCGGTTATAATTGGTGTGTAGATTATTATCCTTACTTTGACTAAGTTTCTTTGGAAAGTTGACATTGAGAAGATTGTAATTGGACCTAAAATTAGTATTTTCTTTGTGGAAAGTTTGGCTAAACCTTCTTACTAAGATTGAGTTTTTGTGATTATAGTTTGGAGTAATAGTTGCTGATCATGTCATACAGTGACTATCTTTCCCTCTTACCTTGCATCGGCAGTGTTTCGCTATAACCTCGATGTCTTGAATCTTTCATGATTGCATTGAGTGCATGCAGTTACCACCTTTTATTTTAGACCTTAAAGGTTGGGATTGGGAAGTGAGCACCATCAATTGCTTTAGGGTTACACACTAGTTTTAGTTGTGATGCATGTTGTTGATTTATGGTCGAAAGAGTTAATAGCTGAGTGGTTGAGCAGTGGGCAGGATCACTAAATTTTTACAAAAAAATTGAGTTGCTTTATAGCTAAATTGCATCAGGTTAACAAACACCTTCAGTATTACCTGATTTGCAGATGAGTAACATAACTACTGGCAAGATGAACCAAATTTGTAAACAAAATTGTTTGAGAAATGACTTGTATTGAGAAATCAATTGCATTATGTTGAATTATTAAAGTTATAATTATTATACGATATGATTGGATTTACATTTCAGGAACATTGAATGATGAGTTGTTTAATGAAAACATGTTACATGAGATATTTTTATCATAAAAAGATCATGTCTGAATTCAAGTGAGTGTGTGGAACAGGATTTTAAATCTAAAATCTTAGAATGATTTGTTAGCAATGGGATCAAACTTATATCTTATAGTTAAGGAGTATTAATCCATAAGTTGTTAAATTTTAAAATGCCACGTGAAAAATTATTAAAGTTATAATTATTAAAGCAATGCATCTAGAAGATTAATAGAAAGTGATTTTACTTGATGTAAGTTCAGTTAGATCTTGGTGATACGATGTGATGATGATCAATAAGTTCATTGGATACAAAAATTTTATATTAATTGTGATCAATTTTATGCCTGGTTTAAAATCTCAGTCCATATCGGAGTTTCGATTTATGACCAATATAGTGTCCTGCCAATATGGTTTCGATATTTTTAAAATATATTAATTAAAACTAAAAAATTTAATCTAAATATTAAAAAAATAAAAATACAAAAAATAAAATAATAAAATATTTTTTAAAGAAAAAGAAAAAAAATGAGATCATGGCACCCCATATGACAATAAATAAAAAAATTATTATATACTTGCGAAATTAAAACAAATAAAATATATATATATTAAATTAATAAAATAGTTTTATTCGGGTTGGTTAAATCTATTTAGATTATCCCTATTATAGTTAAGAGTTAATTGAAATTATTAACGTAGGTTTAATTATTAAGCTAAGTTGATTTATATCGCTGCATGTATGATTAAATATGAAAAAAGTGATTAGACTAGTACACAAAGACCCAAACACGTATAAACTAATTATTAAAAATCCACATGTGAGAATTTTCTGAAAATTTCCTGTGTAACAAGAATCTTAAGTTGGAAATAAGATAGAAATTGAAAGGACAGAATGGAAATACGGCAGATAAAACCAAAGACACTAGGAATGTAACATACCAAAGTAGGAAGAAGCTGAGAAAAATTAGCAGCTAGACCGGCTCCATCAATCATCCAAGGGAACTCTGAGTTGCCATTTGTCATAGTTGGCATTCCTTCAGACATGATGATATCATGCAATCTACTCTGAAAGTTTCGTTAATTATCAAACCATTAGAACATGTTGTATATATGTTTTGATTATTGAATGCATAACCATGTACTTGATAAAGAAAGATTTACTACATTGAAAAATTAAATATACCAAGTTAAATATTTCATGTAATCAATAGAAAAATAAATAGATTATATTCCTCACGCACAAACATAATAGGCAATTATAATGTAAGAATAATACTCAATAATGTTAAATTTATTAATATTGTCAGAAGCAACTGCTACATCTAAGATTTGCAACATTGAAAATCCACCATGGAACACCATGATGTATCTGCAATTGCAATGGTAGTTAAAAAGCATAGAATGTTGAAAACATCCAACTCAATTAAAAAACTTATAGTCCATAATAGTTGGACTTGTTGTTTCTTGCATTGATATTATAATTCCTTGCTTCCAGGGATGAAGAGGAAAAATAATATTCTTATATTTTATATATCTATGACAATTTGAATAACTAGCAAGAAATCATTAGCATTACTGATTTTGCCGATAATTTCCAGATTTCTCCCTATTAGTGCTCAGAAAATCCATCTAGAGGAAGTTCATTTTGATTGTTGCAAATTTGGACATTGGTGGAACCAACAACTACAGAGATGCAACAAGAAATTACATGGTTTGGAAGGAAAATCGTAATTCTGAGTACTTTTACATAACTACAAATAATATAACAAGAATACTACGAAGAAAGTGTATGAGCTTCATCTTGAAGACAAATAGCATACAGATACAAACCTTAGCTATTTTCATATCTGCACGAGCATCTACTAGTCCATCCAACATTGAAGACTCTTTACTAACAAGTGAAACCTGGTGAAAGGGAAAAAGAAAAGAAAAGCTTACATAGGGCCCGAAAGAATCCTGGCAAAATACTCAGAGTAGAAAAGTAACCAAAATTGGTGTTAATTGACCCTCCAAATCAAGAAGGCCTTTAGCAAATGCAGCTGCAGACATCTGCAACACAATTAGGGGATAAGTCATGCATGTAGTTGCACTTTGCAAATAGTGTTAGAGAAGAAAATCTAACAAAAGTTAATATCTGAGCCAAAGACATCAGAATGCTGCATAGGTACCTGAACACGGCCTTCATCAGAACTGTAAATTTTAAGATCATGCCGATAAGTGCTATGAAGCCGAAGCAAGCCAGTACCTTCCCCTAAGGTTTTAAATATAGAAAATTAGGTCGATTGACAAAATTGTAGTTGCAATGCAAACTATTTACATGATTTGTATCACAATGAATCTTTGTATTAATTGTTCAAGGAAAAGTAGTACTAACTAAATTTGCGTTGACAACGTCAAACACGGAGCACTTAGAGAGTACTTGAAAGAAAGCATATAAAAAAAATAAAATCACTTGAAAAAGATGAACTTTTAGCATCAAAATTTTGCAACAAAATATATAAAGACAATTCAATATCTTAGTGTATCAACTTGGAAATTCAAATTCTTGAATTGAAGAAAAGAGAAGTATTCAAGCAATAATTGAAACATTTTAAACATAACTATGATGAGTAATCTATACTCAGTAAAATATACAAACAAGAACTAAAGCCTTCTAACTATAACAGTAAGAAGTAATTGGTACTCAGGAAAGTAAGCAATAACTAAAGCCTTTTAGTTATAGTTTATCAAAGCTAATTATACCTGAATACAACAAGAAGATACAATAACAACAGATAGATCTTGAGTACCCTCAAAAATGAACATTTTCTCTCCTCAGCCATTTTGGTTAAGAAGAGTGAAGCATGTTTCTATCTATCTACAAGAAATAGAAGTGTGTTTTGAGGTGTGAAGTTATAAAGAAAGTATATCATAATTGAGGTGTTAAATAAGATGATTTCAGCATTTTTGAATTTTTTTTCTCTAATATACAAATATCAAAAAAGTCAAATAAGGGGGGATAAGCATTTAACATTCTACCTCGAAGCTATTTTCATAGGACCTCACCTATTGTGTAATCAACACAGTAGAGTTTAACCACCAAGTTCAGGATGAATTTGTGTGATTCCTATATTATCTAGGACACAAGAACCAAACCAAAAACAAAAAAAAAAAGCATGAGAGAAAATCTTGTTGTCAAGTGGTTAGGAGATCCTAATTCTTGATTGGAAGGAACAAATAGATGGAGAGGGAAGCAAAGTTTTCATGTTAGTTAAAACCAATGTTTAAAATTTCGAGTCATGTCGGAATTTCGATCTTTGAACAAGACAATAAGGTTTCGGTACTTATTAATTCAATAATTAATAATCACAATTGACTTTTTATAATTAATTAATTACTTGATAATTAATTAGATTGCTAATACATTTGTGTTTCTGGAATCAGCAACGAAAAGATGAGACCATAGTCCTTTATAAACCGGGAAATATTTACTTTCAAATTTTGTAGTATTCATATTTTGTAACATTGGAGAAATTTTAGATTTAAAGACGAAAAAATTTTTATTGTTAAGCGTATAATCTTGTTTAAATGAATGTATATTTTTTATCACTTTATGTAATTGTATTTAAAATTTATTTATTAGTATTTTTTTAAAAAAAATGAGCATTAATATCATTTTATTTTAAATATTTTGTTTCATGTATTTGAACATTAAAATTTATCCAGTTTTATTAATTTATGTAATTATAATTATTAAAGTAGATGAAAAATAAAAAGATAAAATGTTAAAATATTATATTTAGACTTTAAATTTTATGATTAAATTTATTTAATGTTAAAGATATAATTTTTTTAACAAATAAAATTTGATTTTGAATCTGGCTAAATTAAATTTAAAATTTTAGATTTGATTTTATATAAAAATCAAATTTAAATTTGAAATTTTTTAGATTTTAATTTGTACTGAATAGAGTTTTTTTCAAAAAATAATTTTAAAAATACTTTGATTTATCATGTATCTTCAATAAAATAAATTAAAATTTAATTTAATTAAATAATTTTATATTTAATTAAAGTATTGTCGAATTTTTATTTTTTAATCGCTCGCTCACACGATTGTTCAACATAAAGATATAACATAAGAAAAATTGTACAACCTTTCAACGTGAACTTAGTATAAAAAAATCTTCACTCATATTAGCTATTAAATGTTATTCTATTTAAATATTTTAATTTTTTTAATAAATTATTTGACTAAATCAACTTATATTTTAAATTTTGGAGTTCAAAGAAGTGGTTTTTAGATTTGATGAAGTCTATTGAGTAGACATGGTGATTAAAGCCATTTGGGTTCAAACTAGGTTTGATTTGGATTTATTTTAGTTAATTTAAAATCGAACCAAGTTTATGTATATACTAGTTCAGTTTAATCATATTTAATTTTGTTCAATCGTAATTAATTAAATAATAGTATTAAAATTTAGGAAATATTATATTTACTTCTCTTTTTTTTCCTTTTCTCCCTTCTTCCTCAGGAAACCCTAAATTCCTATTCCTGCACCTTTTCTCTTAGCCTCCGCCACCTCTCCATTGGTCGCCTGGATGCTGCTACCCCACCACCACCCCGTTGGTCGTCCACACGTCACTCCACAAGTGACTCAAACACCTATACCCCGTCAATCAATTGTCCGCATGCTGCAGCCAATCAACACTCGTTGCTTCTCAGTATTCCGCTTCTTCGCTTCTCTCCTCTCCTGTCTTTCCCTTTCCTTTATTTCTAGTGTCGGAGTTGTTTCAGCGTCAGTCGGTAGGCAGAACAATAAGTTTCGCTCGTGCCGACCAGCACTGCTCGAGATCGTAAACCTTGATTGTGGGTTTGTTTATTGTTGACCAATAAATCAAATATAAAATCAATAAGAGGATCGAGATATGCATTAACATCAGTTTACAAATTAGGTGTGAATTTTGATTGGAGCCTCAAATCTAAATTAGTAGGCATGAATTCGAATGTCACATTTAGTGTCAAATACTATTGAGGAATGCTTTTAGAGCTTAGGGAAGTGTTAGAATATCTTATTAAACAAAGTCATCCCTTCTTACTTTCAAGTATTTTTTTTTTATAAGTAAAAGTGATATATCATGTATCCAAACTGTATAAAATGAGGTTTTAGGGTCTATTCGTGTCTGATATAATATCAGATCTGAATAGATTCCTAAAAACCTATATACAACACACTTCTGAATATCCGCTCAACATCTAACTAACCCTCACAAAAAAAACCTACGATTTCGAGCCCTCCACACAGCAATGACAAAGCCAAATGACGAGCCTTTATCACCACCCTACTCCCTTTGTAATGTCGTCCAAAAACACGGATCGTCCTCCGATAGGTGGACATCTTTGGACCCATATGAAGTCAATCTCGAATCCTCCGCCATAGGTCCGCAATAGGAGGATATTGGAAAAATAGATGCTCTTGTGTCTCCCACACCTATTTGCAAAAAGAACAGATGCTCCTTCTTAGTTTCAAGTGATGGTTTCTAGAGTTAACATTAATCGCAGAATTTTGAGAGGAGTTAATACTCCTCCAGCTCATAAGGTATTTATGCAAACTTAACTTTGAGATTCTAGTGGTTGCACCTCCCACATCTATGTAGGTGGTGACACTTTTATAATGTAACAAATAAGCCCAACAGTGCAACCTTATACCTCTATAATTAGAACAATATTCTATCTCACCTAGGTTCTTATAAATAGGCATTAAAAACTTTTTCATAGTTTATTGGCATATTCTTAATCCTCAAAATAATAATTCTTAGTTATCAATAGCATATCTTTGATTAAATCATAAAGCTAGTTTAATCACCTGAGTTAGGCACAATAGGGTTTAAGATTAGCTTTATTCATGGACATAAAATTTTGTTAAATAAGGTTGTCCTTAGGCTTCTAGTTCAGGACAAATCAACATTTAATTAAATTGGCACAAATTGGATTCAATATGAGCTTCTAATTTGGGAAGAATAATTTTCAATTAACTAGACTAAATTGCAAACAGATTAATTTTAACAATGTAATGTGGATAGGGACTCCCCCTGTTGTCTTCCTACATTGTCCCTATGAGATCCAGGGAATGAGACAATTTATATGATGTCAAGCGACAAGTAGTGTTGAATTTAGTTATTAAAGATCATGTCATGACTTAGAGTATAGGGAGATTTGGCCAGAAGCAATGATAAATTGAATGGGTCCATTAATCTTGAGCTAAAAAACAAAAGAAGATGAAAAGGAACAATCCTTGATGCCAAACTTAACCTTCCTAGACATCATGGGAGATCATATTGTCGAATTAGTTATCAAATATTGTGTCATGACGAGAATATAGTGAGATTGACCAGAATCAACTATATTGAGTGGGCCCAATGATGATGAGATCAAAATAAGTGGAAAGAAAGAATTCATAATAGCTTGCTCAATCTCCCTAGACATCATTGGAGTTCATATATAGCTTGATATGGGTTGCGCATCCCAATGCTATTACATTACTTGACATGGCTAAAATAAAGGAAGGATTGTTTCATATGGGTGATACTTGATTTATATTAAGCAGTTGGCTGCCCTAGTTTGGTTACAATTTTGATGGCAGAAGAATGTGTTCCCTCGTGCTGACTAGCACAGCTAGAAGTTTAGGATGCCACTTGTTAAAGAGGAAAACAAAAGACTATCTAACATAACCTCATGGAATGCCCTTCTAAAAGATAGCACCATTGAGTATTTAATGATATCTGAAGTATTGACTGATCCTTTTTAATTTCCAAATAATGACAGCAGGTGGTTCATTGAAATCACAAAAATCCAAGGTCATTGCAGGAAGGGCTTTATCTTTCTTTTTTGAATTTCCCACTAATATAAATCTAATCTGATCTTTTGTCATAAAAATAAAGAATAGATCAACTTCCCAGATTATAGCTAGAAGCAGTTTGCTAGACAAAATATTCTGGAAAAATATGACCATTTGATAAATCCAAGTAAAAAATCTCCCTATTACTAAACCTGAAAAATTGGAAACAAGTACAAGCAACATCTCATTATACCTGGATACATATTATTTCTGAAGTATCTTCCCAACTCTTCTGCCTGGTAAAAAGCAAAGCAAAAAGATCTCAGAAATTATTTACACAGAAAACACCATAAATTCATTTTCTATTAGCTCCATAGAAGTAATAAGAATGTACAGGGAGAAACTACTTAACATCTCATTGCTTTGAGTCCTAATAGATTGCTAGAATCAGATACATTGCGATTGAAATATATATATTGAGAGAGAGATACATTTTCTAATAAAATTTCACTTAGGAACTTCAGTTCTATGGTCTAATGGAAAAATTTTCAAAACTTACCTGCTTTCTGCCAGCATGAGTGAGAACACCACCATACTTAAGAACCATGAGAGCCTCTATTGGCCGCTCAAATTCTTCACCATCAGATTTTGTTTCTTTAATCCATTTTAGCGGTTTTAGCTGCACTTTTCTGTAGATACCTGAGAAATGTCCACCCTGGGTAGCATAGCAACAAAACCTAAGTATATTCTTTAAACATATGTGTGTGCTAATACATGTATAACTGGTGGTGCTTACTATAGAAAATGACCATGAATTCTATAAATGGTCCTACTTGCTCACTTCAATGAAAAGCTGCATCTGCCTTTTTTGACATGCGCATATGAGATGTGCGAATTAATCTGGTGAGAGTTGGCATTAAGCACGCTCTTCCAGATTTTAATAACAGATCATTCAAAAGAAAAACAATTAAAAGAATCATGAAAGAGCAAGGAAGTATTCATTGACAAATATATTGTGCATGATAGTACAAATTAACCGCATAACTAAGGATTGAAATCTTGAACCATGCCGAAGTTTCAATCAATAGGATGATTTTGATACTGTGTGGTTTTGATATAGTTTGAGAGATTTACTTATTCCTAGATATTATTTTATTTTAATTAAAAAGATATTTGTGTTAAAATCATGGTTTAAAATCTCATATCGGATCAGGCAGCATAGGCGAAATATTTCGTTCCGCTCGCCAACCAACATGTCGTCGACACCAACCGCCCTGCCCAAGGCCCCGCGGTTGCCGTGCAGGCATCACGGAAGCCCCACGACCACAGAGGTGACATACGAGCCCCGCAGCTGCCACAGAGGTGACGCACGAGCCTCAAGGCCACCGCAAAGGGGATGTGCGAGCCCCATGGTCGTCGCACTAGCCCCATGGTGTGGAACCGAAATAGGAAGCGGCAGCAAAACTTAGGTTTTAATTAAACTTTTGTTATAATTTCAATAACTTCTAGCTATAGTGATAATCTAAATGAGCTTAATTAAACCCTAATAGAACTATTCCATTAATTTAATATATATATTATTTGTTTGAATTTTGAAAAAAATATGAAAAAAATTATTTATTTATTTATTTACCATATGGGGCACCACGATCTCTTTTTTTCTTTTTCTAATTTTTTATTTTCTTAAATTTTTTAATATTGAAATTAATTTTTATTTTTAATTAATATATTTTATATTTAAAAACTATCAAAACTATATCAACACAATACGGTACTAAAACCGTTTCGTTCCTGCCATAGACCGAAACTCCAATACGAATCCAGATTTTGTATTAATATTTAGGAGTACGTTACAAATTGTTGCAAATCCTTATAAACATAGACCAAATTCTTTCCTTTTAAAAGAAATTAATATTTTAAAACATTAATTTTAATATATTTAAGTTAAAACTTATACATTACATTAGGTAGCATTGTTCCAACTTCAACTTTCATTTTTATCAAATAATTAGTATGAAGCAGATTTAGATTTTGAATTTGGTCTATGTTTTGACATTTGTATCGCAAGTGGTAACCTTTTCTTCATTTGGCTCTTACTTTTGAAAGTAAGCAAATGTAGATTTAAGATGAACTTTCATGACCTAGGAAAGAGGGAGAGAGTTAGAAATGACTCTGAGAAGGGGGAGGAAATAGAAAATTAGGACTTTTTCATTTTTCATGATAAGGTTAAATTGCGTCCCATGTTCCAATATTTGGCATCAAGGGAATTAAAGGGTGACTTGATATCTAAATATGGACCTCAAATCATTGATCTTGGTTACATGATCAATTTGGTATAAAGATTCCAAATTGGTGAGAGAATAAGGTCAAGTATGAATTTTGTTTATGATTTGACATTTGGTATCAGAGAAAATTCAAAGTTGAATTTTTTATATCCATTTGTGAATCCTACATTAATCCTAATGTTTAAGAATTCAATGATGTTCTTGGTGCAATACTCTATTGGTAAGGTAAACATTGAAAAAGAAGGTACTCACCTTGAGGAAATGACTTACACTTAGTATCAAAGTGGATGATAATGATTGTATTAAACAAAATCATGTTATGAAGTTTTTAATATGCTTATAATTGGTATCATGAACAATCAAGGTTGAAGTTTTGATATCAATATGTTTATTATTAGTATTAGAGAAAATTCAAGAATGAATCTTTTATAGCAAAATGTGATGGCTTTAAGTTATCTTTTTTATGCATGTCAAAGGGGAGAAATGAGAGATTTAAGTTAGGAATCTTCATTATACCCCATGTTTGACATTATTAACCAAATTAGAGTGATTATTTTATTGTGAGTTAACCTAGTAGTCAAATATAAAAAAATTAAAGATTGTTGGTGCAATCATGCTCTACCTTCGTCCTATTAGACCAACCTGTTTTGATGTTTGATCATTGATTGGTCAGCCCAATATGTTTGGTTCAATATAATGTGTCAAGTAGGTCAACGTTGATGGATACATTAATTAGGTCAAAGTTGATCAAACACCTAGCATGGAAGAAGTCTAACAACTGTTAGCGGTAGATGAGTCCAACAGCTGTCTGCACTGGATGATGTCCAACTAGTGTTAGCATTAGAGAAGTTCAATAAGTGTTTAACAAAGAAAAAAAATCCAACAAGTGTTGGAAAAAGAAAAATCCAATAGGTGTAAGAAAAGGAAAAGCCCAATAAGTGTTGCATCTGAGAAGTTCAACATGTGTTGGAAAGGATTAAGTTCAAGAGATGTTGGCAATGAATAAAGTCCAACAAGTTTTAGCATTAGAGAACTACATGTGTTAGTAAAAGAAAAGTCCCAAAGTGTTAGCAAAGAAAATTTTCAAGTGTTGGCATCGAAGAAGTTCAACAATTGTTGGCATTGGAGAAAATCAATAAGTGATGGTAGTATATAAAGTCTAACAAGTGTTAGCATCGAGGAAGTCTCGATAGGTTAAAATTGACTAGATATTTGGCAAGTGAAAGTTTCGGCAAGTAAAAGTTGATTATATGCTTAGCAAATGGAATTCTTGGTAGGTCATGATTGACTGATACCAAGCAAATGAAGTCCCAGAGGCAACACTATGCAAAAGAAAACCTAGAGGCAAGGCCTCTTAGCAAGTGTAAATCCTTGGTAGGTCAAGGTTGACTAATACCAAGCACATGATAGAGTCCTACAGGCAAAACTTCTTGGAAAAGGATGTCCCAGAGATAAAGTTTCTTGACAAGATAAGTTCCACAAGGCCTCTTGGTAAGACGAAGAAGTCCCCAAGGCGTGGCCTCTTGGTAAGAAAAAGTCTAACTGAGACGAGATCTACAAATTACATATACTTTAGGTTTTAGATAGATTTAACTTAGGTGAGGACTCAGCCATAAAGTTGGTCAAATTCAATAGGTAGGTGAGGACTTAATGAACAAAATATTTTGTTTGTGAGATAGTCAACTAGTTAGTCAATAGGGCAAAATTAGTCAACAGGTGCAATCGACTCAACTATTTGTTGACCAACTAAAGATTAAAGTCATGGAATCAGTCGTTGGGCAGAAAATAACAGAAGTTGTTCACTATAAAGAGGGAAACAAAGGGAGATCTTGGCAACTAACACAAGCAAATGAATACAAATAAAACCAAGCAAAATAAAATGAAAGCAAGGTCAATAGAAGAGTTCCAACCTTGTATTTGTTTTGTCATTGTATTCTTATTGTATTACTTATCATGTCTTCTTTCTCCACCTCCGAAAAACATTTGAGAAGAGAAGGATCTGGGTTTCCAAACCACATAAAAGACTATGTGTTAGCATAGCTTGTATTTCATGTTTTATATATATATATCCATTGCAAACTAACTTAATTGTAACCACAAGCAAGTGATTTGAGCAATTGGCTATTCAATCTCCCCACCCCCCTCTAGCCTTACCTTTCAATCCTATAGGAATCACCACCTAATCCTTCCTCTAAGTTCACCTGGTTGTGACCTCCATAAACCAACAAGATGGGACCTCCTCCATTTCCTTTATTTACTAAGAAATTTTTGTTCTCTGCTGACACGGCTTCTCTCTAACCATTATTAATCATTTAATAGTCTCTTCTTATTTTCCCTTCTCCCTAATACCAGTATCATGTACCACTCAAAATCATGTGCTGTTAATCAATTCATGACCTGAGCATCAAACCATACAAAGTGAGAAGATAGCATAGGTGCAGCTCCACAACCAATTGCAAGATAGTAGCATGCTTATAAACTAAATTCAGGACTATACTAAGATGATTTTCGAATCACTATACCTCTTCAAGCACTGCTTTAACTTGTTGAAGTTTTTCAGCATGCTCTATGCCTTCAGCTTCACTATCACTTCCATAACCAGAACTGCAGCATACAATTAGTGACACTTAGCAAGGCATATGAAAGAAAACAAAAACAAAAACCAAAAAACAAAAATAAAACAAGCATAAACCAAATTTCATGAATGGTTAAATCCAAAGAACATGCTTCTTTTCACATGCAAAATGGAAAGGCAACATTTAAATTTTCAATTCATACCATAGAATGCACTTGGCATGCCAAATGAATTTGGATGTATGGTTGGAGTGCCCCAAATGAATTTGGATGGATTTATTTTATTCAATCTTGTTTGGCTCCGTTACTTTCAAGAATATGATTATAACATTAGATAGACAGCTAGCCACACTCATCATGGTTCAGTACACAGAAGTGTGTTAAATGAATTAAATTTTATCCCCTTAATTTCCTTTTACTTTAATTGTTTGACGCTTTACATGCTTCGGCATGATCAAAGCATTTTCAAGATGAGTTTTGAAAGGTTTTATTTTTTAACACTACCATATAGTTTATTTGTAAAAAAAAAAGATTATAGCAATATTATATTGTACCAATACTCAATACATTTTAGCACGTGCTAAAGAATATCAAGAAGATGAATTAGTTTTGTTCATTTAATCCTCTTTCACTAAGCACTACTTGAATTCTATAGTAGCATATGCCCAGTGTTAGCACCACATGGTACCATTAAGATGATCGACATGGACGACACAAGAAAATTACTCATGCCAATCAAAATAGGATTTCAGTAGTTTGTGCTGCTTGGCATGATTTGAAATTTCAAACCATGCAAAAATACTAGAAATACTTAGACAAATAATCTATCTAAGAACAGGCTCTTATAGCATCTAAGTGAGCTTAATCACATAATGTCATAATGTAACAAATATTAATCTTGTTAATTTAAAATTATATAATAACAATTATAAATAATTTCAAGTTTAGATATTAGAACATTATAATTGCTGAAACTCAATAATTTAACTTTAAACCAAAATGCTTGCACATATAAACCTCCTTCATTATTCCTGAGTTTTCTGCTTGGGACACAAGTAACATCATATCAAAGAAAAAACTTAGTCAGGTATAGGTTGCAATGAGATACATTTCTGAACATTCATGAAACAAGAAGTCAGAACAATTTTCTAGTTTATAAACCTAAATGCACTTTTGAGTTTATAAACCTAAAAAGGCCTAAAAGAGAGTTCTGGATTAAAAGCTCAAAAATATGCACTAATTTCTAGGAAATAAAAAAATGAAATAGTCATATTAATATCCAGGTAGGTTTTAAGCACTTTCAAAAGTACCTAGCACGTGGAACAAGAAGCCTGGTAGCATCTAAGAGATCTTGCAATTGAACAGCACTTTTAAGCTTTGTCTGCGACAGAATTAACAATTTGTGCTAGCTACTAAATATAAAGGCAACAAATGATCGGCAAGCATTATGGATATCACCTCAGACTTTGTATTTCCACCATTGTACTTCAACATCAAATTCAGTAGTTTTTCTTCTGTAACCTTTAATTTAACCTTTTGTTTTGGAGTCCGATCACCACTTTAAAATATTCAACAAATACATCAGGAAAAGATGGAAAAAAATAGAGAAACAAAAGAAGGAAAGTAATCCTTACTGTCTAATAATAGCTATTACACAGCGGAGCTCCTCTGACTGCCCAAATGTCCCAAAAGTTCCAATAATTCCACTTTCCAACCGTGTTAGACCTTCGGAAGGTTGGATTGGTTCATTGAGTTTCCAAGGAAGAATAGGAGGAATAGTGGAGGAAAGATGAGGAGCCTTGGCATCAAGAAAAATTTTTCTTAACAAACATGCTGCATCGTCGTAGTACCTATGAATTGCTTCTTGTTTACTTAGAAACATGACAGACATCTAGAGATGGCAAACATGACATTGAATACAAAATTACTTGGGGGAGTTCTTCACAAAGCTCCAACCGTTGACATCACACACATAGGATCTTCCTTTACATCTTAAGAGATCAAAACCACAAACCTGCCATCAAAAAAGAGATATTACAAATAAAGATATCTTTCTTGTATGCTCTGACATACAATTATTAAGACAATAATTGGGGAAAAAATAAAACACAGAATTTAATGTAATTTTTTGATATTGAACTTAATTTCAAAGGAGACTAGTATTTCCTATACCCCAATTAATTCCATCAGAAGCAGAAGTATCATACAAGGTAGAAGGTAGGACGGATCTTTAGTTAATATAAATCAATAATTTTCATAAACAGAAGTAACAGTTACATACTGTTAGGAACCATCAAAATCGACCCATGGCTTTTGGCATGGCCATTTTGATAGGAAGAACTGACCTAGTGCCTCCATTTTTCTTAGGGACCATCCATTTGGTTGCAAAAAGTGCACAAAAAACATCATAAAGATGCTTTATACATCCAGATAGGATATATATTTCCAATAAAGAAATGTATCAACCCACCCTAATTGTAAATCGGTGGGGCGGGACCAGGATAAAAAAATATACATAGGGAAAGGTCGAGTTAGCACTCTTAGGAGGTAACCTTACTTTTTAGAAGAGCAAGAAACAAATTGTGATGGCGATGTAAAATGGTGAGATAGAATATAGGACCATGACCCTAAATTCGTGTGAACTCATCTGTATAAATCATTAATCATCTGATGGTCAACATACGATACAATCCTACACAACCAATGAAGCATTATTGTAACAATCAAGCTGTAAAACATATAGCCTCGAATCAGATTGATTATCACTTCATCAGAGAAAACGTATAATCTGATGAGTTTATCACCTTGTTGGTACCAATGATCAAGTTGCAGGTTTACTAATCAAATCATTAAGAAAGCCTAGAGCTGAAAACATTTGTAGCAAGTTAGAATATCAAGGGAGAATGTTATATGCTAATTAGGCCCATCTATAAATGTGTGATGTAGGGGTCCATTTGTAATATTCAATATTTAGAATAATATCTTTTATAAAGAGTTAGACTACCTAGGTTACATTATAAATTATTCCAATTAATGTCATAACATATACATATGCATAAATATGCAGAATTTCATCCCCATGCTGGAGTGATCTTATGCATCATTGGTGGCACTTGCGTCCATTTTTATTTATGCATTTTATTGTACCAAGGGTTGTTCTGATATAGATGTATGCTTCTAAGATTGACACAAACATGTATTCTCTTGTATATTTAATTGATTTTGACATGTTGCGAGTGCAAATACAGGAGTTGCTACAATCTATTAAAAAAAAGGCAAAGTTGAAGTATATGAACAAATAGAAGAGTAGTCATTATAGTTGCCACTTTGATTTTTCACATTTATAATTTTAGTCAATGTAACTTTTACAAATATAGGTTATTTGAAAATTTTTAGGCTAAAAAAAGGATAATAATAATTATTATAAATATGGGAAGGAGATTAGAAGGACATGGGAAGACAAAGGATAATAATAATCATAATATTAAAAAAAGAAGACAGTAGAATAAGGAATAGAATGATACAACAAAAGAAATAAATAAGCCAAACATGATGGCTATAGAAAACACTAGGAGCAACTGAGAAGAAACAAAAAAGAACATGAGAAAAAAAAGAACAATTAGTATGATAATAATAATTTTAATAACAAAAATACCAACAATGATATTATTAAAAATAAAAAATAAGAAGAAGATAAAACAATGAAAAATGAGAAGAAAAGGACAAAGGAGGAAAACATGACTAATAAATAAATACAAAAAGTACAAGTTGAAAAAATAAACGTGAAAATGAAGCTAATCCATGGTTTAAAGAGAATACCAAAATAGGAGGATGAAGAATCTTCTTTCCTCTCACTCGACTATGAACATTCTATGTTGTTCAATTGTCGGAGAAGAAGTCACTTGCCTCACCTATGTTGGGTCATTTAATTGCTAGAGAAGAAGCCACTCATCTCATTTGCATTGCATTATTTGAAGCTTGGAGAAGTAGCTTGCCTCACTAGTATTATCACATAAATAAAGTCACTTGCCTCTCGTTTGTGTCAACTCAAAGAGACATTTCAAACAAGCAAAGAAGGTTCGAACTTAGGTAAGAAGTGATGGGTTTTGTTCCTCAACCACGTTTCAAGTCCTACGCCAGCTGGCATAGAACAAATTCTAAAACCAAGAATAAATCAAAATCAAAATTGAAAGTTTTAGCAAATTTATCAATTCAATTTTGATTGAGAAATAAAAAAATTTTGATTTCAGCCTGGTTTTATTTATATATATATGCATATATACAAAGTGGTTAATAACCAAATTATTTATATTGTTACTGATATTTTTAAAAATGTTTTGATTTCAGCCTGGTTTTATTTTAATAACAGAATTATTTATATCGTTACTGATATTTTTATATTCTTGTTTTGATATTCTTTTTGACTTTTTACAGGATTTTGTTTTTGCTCCTTATAAAATTTTTTATTTACAAAGTATTCTTCGAACACTAGTGAGTAACTAAAATTTTTCTTTCCCATAAATGATGTTGAATTGTTAACAGAGCTGTTTTAGGTCATGGAATTAAGCATTTGGCATGTGAGGCTTATGAGATATTCTTCAAGTGACAAAAGAATAATTCCATCCTCTAATAATGACAGAGAAGACTGGGTGTAAGTGCTGAGAGGGAAGAATAAATTCTTTCATCTTTCAAACGATTAATAATTCCTCTTGGTGTCAAAAGAACCACCAAAGTTGTATACTGAAGATTGAGCTTTCTACTAAAAGAAAATTTCTTAACAGAACTCTCCCAAAATTCACTGAAATGCAAATAACAGCCCTTATATACCACCCAAGTCTTGTCTCATCACCTCAGTTATATATATCCTCAAGAGATTCATCTCACTTGTCCTAAATTTAAAAAATCTAGCATTCTTTTCATATCACTAGTTTAGGTAGAAGTCATAAATACCAACTCATTAATAATCCTTGAAAAAATGTCTCTTGTGGAATGAAAATACTGTCAAAGCCAACCCTCCCCCTCCCTGCCTCCCCGCAAACCATCCAAATTATGCCTTGCTATAATTTGACCTCCACATACCTCAAGACAAATATACCACCCAAATCTTGTCTTACAATTCCAATTATATATATCCTCAAGAGGTTCTTTATTTCACTTGATATAAATCTAAGAATATCTAGGATTTTGATCCTATCAAGACATAAATTCCAACTCATTAATAATCCTTAAAACAGATAACAAAACTATTAAAGGAAAGAAAAGTATTTAGAATAGAAAACAAATGTTCTTGAGTTCAATGCATGTGGATATCAAAGCCTACTAGAAGCACACAAGGCAAAGCCAACTAGAAGAACAGATAACATTAGTTAGAATATCATCACACAAGCACACAAGGGAAAGCCTATTAGAAGAACAGAAATAAAAACTTTTTTTTACTTGATATCAAAGAATTTTACCGCTTGTTGGAAAGCACCACAAACTTCCCATGCCATTTGTTTCTCAGCGGGAGTAAGTAAAACTGGATACCTAACCTACAACCAAGTCACGTGACTAATTCAGAAAATTGATTTTCAAACTTACATTAAAGGAGTATATCAAATAGTAATTGAAGACAATTATGGAAGCATAGATATACTAGGAGTCAAAGAGGAAAGGACTGAAAGAGAGCAGATTTTCAACACATATCAAGTTAAAAAGTGGCAGAGTCAAGAAACTCTTAACATTATATGCAGCTTGGAGTGTTTCATGAATATTGTATTAGACATAAACCACCTGGTTAACTGCAAGAAATTCCTTTCATAAGACACATATTATGAATTTCTCTAATTGTGCATCAAATCAACAAAAAAGATATTTGTTTGTATCTTATAGTGCAACCATAATTGCCATTGCTACATGGAATATTACTTTGGTAGGCCATTGAGATAAAAAGCAAAATACAACCACATCAATAATATTTGGTCTCAATGTAAAAAAATAAATAAATAATAAACAAAAAGGGCAAAAACATGCCTCTTTCCCATCAGGATTTCTCATGACAACACCATCAACAACAGGAGATTTTCGTGCTTCGGCATGAGCATAATCTGGACCGACAGTGTATACCTGTAATAAGAGAAAAGTAATATAAATTTCAAGCCCAAGTTATATTGAATTTTAGGGGAAAAAACAAACAGTCCAATCAAACACATTTTGAAAACATAAAGATGATAAAAAAAACAGTGTTATATATCAAGACTTAATTATGGGTTGGTCGAGAATTTAAAAAATTAATTGCAGATTACTAAAAGGAATTAGGATTATTTAAAACATTATCAAGATGTTTTAATCCAATTTAGGTTCAATTTAGTGTTAGATTTGTTAGCTAAGGATTCTACTATGCAGAATTTGATTTGGGCTAGAATGAGACTCAATTCAAAATTGATTTGAGTTGTAGCTGAACCAGAATTGAGTCTATCTGAACATGTTTGGTTCAGTTGATTGAGTTGTTCAGCTTTAGGGTAGGTTACTAACTAAACACTGAAAAACCATCTCACCCACACATCCCTTTCACGAGAACTCTTCCCTCACTCAAGCTGCCACTCCATCTCACTAGTTTCTGCCTCCTACATCCTCCTGCCACTGCCACATGTCCCTGGGCAGACCGACCCATGCCACACTCACTTGCTCGAGTCGCTTGTTTCTCAGCACTCACCTGGGTCAACTGCCAACAACAACCCGTGGTGTCCTCACCATCTGCCACTTGCTTCTTATTAAAAGCCTCCTCCAACCCATCTTCCCTTCCTATGGGTAGCAAGAAGCAGCAATCTCCTTTCTTCCTCACTCCCTTCCTGTGCGCGCACCACACAGAGGCTTCAGGCCCTCATTAAGCAGAAAACCAGAAATTTCCTCCCCCTTCTTCCATTTTGTGAGCAGGCACTCATTTGCCTTTTCCTCTCCCTTGAATAGATTTGAGCAATGGCACATGCACATGGACAGTAACAAACCACCTATGTTTGTATGTGGTAGCAACCTACAGAAGCTTATCAGCCATATTTTAGCATGATGTTGGATTTTTCCCATTTGTTTGTTGTGGTAACTCATTTTATTTTGTTCTTCAACTCTGGCTGCTAGAGTGAGCAAGGAAAGCTTTCCCCTTCCAACTACAACGTTTTATTGGAAACCTTTCAATGAATCACAAAATATAAGAAGTAGCTGATGGAGTAGGGAGTGTTGGAATTAGCAAATTGTGTAAAGAAGCATAGGATGAGGATTGAACAACTGAATCATAGCAGATAGTAACTTAGTGGGACTTAAGAAGTGCAAAATTATAAGCTGATGTTATCGTATCCTTGCTAGTGTTTTCTTGCAGGTTGTTCAGGATTCTGAATGCAACAGGTAGCTGGGAAGGGATAAGGATACATCAAGGATCAATCTTAGGGTGCATTGTTCTGGTGAAGGAGTATCCAAAAGCTAAAATGATGAACTGTGCCGAAGTTTTGATCTCTAACTGAAACGGTATGGTTTTGACACGGCATTCTGTCATACTGGTGCAGTTCCAATTAAGGTTTAAAATTTTGAACCGTATCAGAGTTTCAATTTGTGATCGGAACAATACAGTATTAGTACTATATCGTGTTGTGCCAATATGATATTGGTATTTTTTTAATATAAAGTACAATATAAGATTAAGAAATATAATATATTATATTATAAAATTATATTATAAGATTAAGAATAATTTGGTTCAATATTTAATTTAAAAAATAATAGTATATTTTATAAGTTTAAAAATTATATTATATTTATCTTTTTTGTATTTCTATGGAAACAAATCTTAGTCGAAAAAGAAAGATTCTTGTGAATGGGAAATAAAGAGGAACATTAAAAAATCAATAAATAAAAGGGTAAAGTAACCAATAAGGAAGAAAATAAAGAATAAAGGAAAAGGGGGAAAGAAATTAGTAGAAAAGAAAATAAAAATGAAAGGGGAATATAATCAATCAGAGTAAAGAAAAAAAAAGATAAAGGAAAAAGGGGAAAGAAATTAGTTGGAAAAGAAAGAAAAAACAAAAAAATAATGGAAAAAGGGGGAGAAATTAATAAAGGAAATGAGATTAGAACGAAATAAAAAATGTGGAAAGAGGAGAGGAAAAAATAGAGTCGTCCCCTGGTTGTGGCTTGCAATGGCCTCGTGGAGGTCGCGCGGCCAAGTAAGGCCACTATGAGAGGCCTCATGGCCTTACATAGCCGCTGCGAGCTCACGGAGGCCTCGTTTAGTCGCCACGAGGCCACTGCAATCTCACCACCATCCACAAGTTGCTAGAGTTTGAATGAGAAGAACCGCGAACCGTTGCTGCCTAACCCTCATCTGCCGCTGGTAAACTCTTCTCCTCTTTGATATTTTCTATTGGCTTTTATTGAATCTATGCCGAATTTAGTGTCATGCCAGTCAACAAACGGAACGACAAACTTCACTAGTCTCGACCAACACGTCACAAAATTTTAAACATTGGTTTCAATAGTTATTTAATTAAATTATTGATAATAGATCATTTTTAATATAAGTTGTAACTTTTAATTAACTTTTTATTACAACTAATTAGTTAAATAATAATTAATTATAAAAATACATGTTATGTTCTTTTATTTATATTTGTTGATTAATTTGATCACCCCTAATGATTTAGACTTACAATATATTCAACTTTTGTAGGTAGAATGTTCAAATAAGCTAAACGAAAATGAAACTTTTGTTGGTCCTCTATAAATTAGGGCATGCTTTACTTTCAAATTTTGTAATATTGAAGTCATTTCACATTTCAAACCCCAAGAAATGTATTATTATTGAGGATATAATTTTATTTGAAATGAATGTGTATTTTTATGGTTTATGCAATTGTATTTGAAATTTGTTTATGAGCATTTGATAACATATTTGATCATTAAATATCACTATGTTTCTTGTGTGGTACTAGATAAAACCAAAATAAGATGCAATGAAATAATTTAAAACTGTTATTTAATTTTAATTTGGTTTGTTTGTTTCATGTAACTACAGCTATTAGTAGATAAAATACATATATAAAGTTAAGATTTTTTAATTTTAGGATGTAAAATATTATATTTTAGGTTAAATTAAATTTATTTAATTTTATAAGTATAAAATTCCTAAAAAATATAAAATCAACTCAAACTGAACTTAATCAAATTTGAAATTTTAGATTATAAAGTCAAATTTGAAAAAAAAAAATATACCTTTAAATTGAACTAGATAGAGTTTTTTAATAAAATTAATTTGTGATATGATTAGTGGACACCTATTGTAATCATCATGTACTTTTAATGATATTTTAATAAAATAAATTACAAATAGTGAAAAAATAAATGAATTATTTTCTTAACTTGATTTTTTAAAATTTATTTAATTAAAGCGTTGCATCAATCTTTGTTTCTTAATGCTAAAACTAAAGCTGAGAGAAGATAAAAGTAGGAAAAACTTACACGATCTCTCATCGCCTGCTTGCACAATTTCTCTAGTCTCTCTCAATGTCACAAAAGATAAACACAACAAAAATCATTGCCCATGTTAGATATCAAATTTTACCCTATTTAAATTTTCACATTTTATTTTAAATTTTTTAAAATAACTAATTACATTAAATCAAAATATCAAACTAATATTTATTTTAAGTTGAGTGAGAGTTCAGTCTGCAATAAAAATGAGGGACTTATGAGATAATTGGTGAGAGAATTGGGAATCTAAGAAAATACTGGTTTAATATTGCAAGTAAGGTGGTGAGGCATGCTAGTCTCGTGGTTGGGTTTTGGAAATTGAATAGCAAGGTTAAATCGGGTTAAAGGTAGCTTATATGCTAATATCATTGTGTATGTTGTATATGACTTTTAAATCAGCTATCATAGGATAGCAAAATTATTAAAAGGTATTCAAAGACCTTAATAATGTAGGTTATTAATACTATAGAAGTAAAAAAAAATTATTTGAAATATTTAAATCTGATTTAAATACATTGAATTAAATCGAATTTTAATCACATTTTATTAATTAAATTAGTTAAAATAATTAAATTAATATATTAATTTTAACTATTAAACTATTAGTAATTATAGGCACACAAAGTCATCTCATTTTGACCCCCATTCTGTTGAATGCCCCTCAAATGCGCAGCCAACACACAATGTCATCGCTCTTCTTTGACGTATGGTCTCCTCTTCACTAATGATCCTACTTCAAAATATGAAACCCAACATGACAATGATGATTTCGTCACTTCTCTTCTAACCAAATCCGTAGAATGAGCCAATTACTTCTATTTAACTTCCATCAATTTCTCCCCAAATCTCTCTTCTATTCTGTTATTATTTTTTGAATTTTAATGAGAATTTAAAAGAGGTGCCTGAGAAATCAACTGGAATCAAATCCATCAATGCTCATCATGCACTCACCACTGCACAATATAGTTTCATGTGGAAATTTTCTCTATTTTAGTTCTCTTATATTACAGGACAACCCTTAGAATGCAACCTCCCAAATCAATCATGGATACCCACAGTTTAATTGAGCTGCTATATGCATATTGGGCAAAAGGAATGAAGGATTGACATTATCAACTACAACTCAATTAAGTACACAACTATGCAATTCACTAAAGTGAAACTTAAAATGTTGTTAGCTTTTATACTGACAATATTGACTCCAAATAACAACTGATATTCTTCTGACATAAATACACATTCAAGAAGGTAACCACAATAATAAAAAAAAGATTTGGAAAACTGATAGTTGCCTCTCAGTTTGCACTCTACAGTAATTTAACTACATAGTAGATAATTTACAAGATGATTAGCTACATGATTGCAAATAAATTGACCAGTCAGTAGCATAGTGAACTTTGAAATCTGCAACTTCCATTCTAGAAGTACGCTTAGTTTAGAAACATGTGTTCTTAAATAGAAGATTATACAGAGATGAAATTGAATCCTTCACCAGAGTACAAAGGGGTAGTACCTTGACATCTGTGCCACCAGTGGGAATGAACTCTTCATAAATATATGAACTCTCGCGTCTCACTCTACTAACCTCTGGATGGAATTCACTGGATCGGTTGCCCACCTGTAACACCAAAATTGATATCAATTATAATCCAACAAATTTAAACCAGAGAATAGTACAGTTTGAATAATAAAATTATAAAATAAATATTATTGAGAAAAAAAAACTTATACAGGAAAAATAGTAGCCTAAGAACCAACTTGGAGCAAAGTGTCACTGTTATAATTGGCAAAATAGGTTGATACTAATACCGATTGTCCAAGTGGATCAGTATCAGTAACAATCCGATTTTTTTTAGAATTTGAAATTCCATTTGCACAGACATTGAGATAATTCAAGGGGGGAATAGAGAATCAAAGAAATTAGATAGACACTAATACAATTACATTAGAAAATTAATGGAATTCATTGAAATTTAATGAAATTGAGATAACTTTGAAAAAATTGACCATCTAGTCATCCTTTTTATCCTAACTTGATCCTTAGAGAACTCACATGAGAAAATCTTTGTCAATGGTCAATCCTTTTTTTTTTTTTTTTGAGAAATTGGCATTTCAAAAAGATTAAGAATTTATAAGAAAAAATAGAATATTCAAAGAAATTAAGTAGAAACTAATTAGATTACATTAAAAAAATCAATAAAAATGATGGCATTCATTGAAATTTTAGTGGAACTGATAACTTAGAAAATTTTGACTAATCTAATTATCCTAACTTGATTCTTATAGAACTTGCATAAGGCTCTTAAAGTGTTTACTCTTGCCACAACTCAAGATTCACTATAAGATCAAGGACCACTTAACAATCTTGCCATCGCTTAGAGCCAATGTGTCACCATATTTCAACTTCCTCATATTGAAGAGCGAGTTTATTATAGATCGAAAGAAAACACGAATCTCTTTCAATCAACAATGATTCTAAAACTAACTTTTCTTCAACTAAAAATCAATTTGAATATAGTTAGGCACTCCACTAAAATCTATAACATTAAACATTAAATAGTAAATTCTTTGTTAAAAAAAATATATTAACGATCTAGTGTTATTGAGTAAACAGATATGATTTTGTTAGTGGTTATAATATATTTTCATTATTTATTAATTGTATATTAATAAATACAACATTGTTTTTATATTACAGTCGCTAATTGAATATCTAATGACATATAATCTAAACTATAGAAAAATTATTATTATTATTATTATTATTATTATTATTCTCATTTTTATTTTCTCTGTCGATTTTAATTTTACTGACCTCTTTGACTATCTGATTTCAATACCCATTTTGACAAATGAACCATCGACCCAAACCCTGTTTAAGTTAAAACTCTCCTCAACCCTAGCTAACTCCTTTGCATGAAAACACTTGCCCCAAGTCACCAGTAAGCTAATGCAAACAAGGACATTAATTTTCAAATTTTCCTAGATTTCTATGAGTTATTTTGGTAGATTCTTCTTTTAGAATAATAAATTAAAGTGGAAAGTGGGAAAGTTTTGATGGGTGTTTTAGTTTGGTCCATTTCCTAATTTACGATTCACTTTATTTCCAAGTTTAACTAAATCATGTCAGAAATAGGGTTATTTCTTTCCTTAATTGCTCCTATGTTATTTCTAATATTTTACAGGTTCAAGTCTTCAAAAGAACCCCTTGGCCATATTAATTTTGTCTCAATGCTCTATGTGAATTTGGGTTCAAATTTAGTGATGCATCATAATTAGATCGCATCCATCCCAAATCTTGCATGAAATTTAGCTTCTTCGACGAGAATCACCGTCGAGACCTCATAGAAACTGATCTCCCTATTTTAAAATTTTAAATTTTACCGCCCTTATGTGATGTCAGCTTGATATCATAGCTTGGTGAACCACGACTTACGGAAGACTGTTCATAAGACGAAATCAAAGATAGTGCATGATCAGTTCATCTCAACTATGACCACCTTTGTGTATGTGTGTTTGTAATTGCTATTCAACTAGTATTTCATTATATTCAGAACTAGTGGGTAAATTTGAGAAATTGGATGTGGCATAGTTATTTGGAGTTCCTGCTGCTTATTCTGATGGCCGACACAATAAATGAGGATAAAGTTATTATGCAATTAAGTGAACTCAATCCCTACCATGGGAAACGATGGACTTGGGATGTGATAGTTACCACCATGAATAAGTTAAATTAATTGCACTATAGAAACCAAACCATTATAAAAAAAAAAGATCACACCTAATTTTTTATGGAATCAAAGTTTACATCTAGTTACCCAGAGCAAAATCTCACCCCCAAACAACAAAGCAACAATAATCATAAATCCAAGCAAACACATTAAGGTTGATGTATCATGAGATTTTGACATAGTGGGAGGTGCTATTTGATGACTATACAGGAACACTAAGAGTTCCAAAAATCATTCCTGAGCACTTACTGACTCACTTGGTTTCAACATCTCGGCAACTTGAACAACCTCGGCCCTTCAACCTACTTAACTTAAGTAGACATTATCCGCTCAAGTCATTTCAACATGTAAATTTGAGTTATTTCGATTGTAATTTTAATTCAAACTACACTTTTAATAATTTTAAAACAGATTTGTCTCCTCCAATGGTACTACGAACAAAGGCGAATTTACTATAGGACTGAGGTGCACGCCCTCCCCCCCCACCAAAGGTGGAGGAAAAGTTTAGGCAGTCGATCAGCCAATCACGCTGGCACAGCTAGGTGATGCATCCTACTAGAAGCTAAAAAAGAGGAGATATAAATTATCAGATATACAGTCTACATGAACTCCTATATTGCCATAAACTAAGTCCAATGCTCACTCTTAGT
>JBBMKF010000112.1:7790533-7806490 GCA_037834155.1 Curcuma caesia | reverse complement strand
TGAACCTTCGACTTTCGGGCAACCTGACAAACGAAGCACTCGGATTTGAGCGCCCTCGGATTCATAAGGAGTTTAGTGCTCAACAATGGCGGAGTCCAGAATTACAATCGGACTAAATTTTTTTTCAACTACAAACATCAAATATTAATCCCAAGTTAACACCATAATAAATTTATTCATCAGCTAAAATTAAAATAATTTTTTATTAAAATTCTAATAAATTTTGAAATCCATCTCGAGCTGGAGCCCAGGTACGTTTGTACTTGGCTACGCTCTTGGTGCTCAAGTAATTTGGTAAGTCTGGGAGGTAAAACTAATTCGACAGGTCCTAATTCGATAAGTCAGCAGGTTGGATTAGTTCGGTAAGTTGATACATCAAGACGTCAAACTAGGTCAGAAGGTTGGACTAACTGGATCAAATGTATGACCTAGACAAATGACAACTCAATAAAATGACTTAGCTTTAGCTAGTTCGGGGAATCACATAGGCGTGTCAACCTAAAGCAGGCTAGATATTAATTTTTATATACTTTCATGCAAACCTCTATCTTGTCACTTCATTGGTGAATGGATGACGGATGTTGTTATTGAACGGAAAGTTGAGGTTGAAAATATATAAATTCCCCTTAGTCCACAATTGAGAAATTTACACCCAAATAATCACGTTATTAATCCTTGCTTCATCTAGGATAAAACTGGTCATCTTCCACTTTGCCCTCATAACCTCTAGCCTCTCCCCTATAATTGTTGGTGCTCTTGCAACAAAGTACGTCCATTTAGTGTTAGCTTCCATTGTCTTTTTTAAACTCTTCATTTTCAACTCATTAAACCTCTAATGTACCATCCATATGTCAGTCAATCATTGTTTGTTTAATACTCTATTTACAATTGGAGGAATGGCGGATGGATGGAGCAAACCTTAGGACATTGATATATTCAAACATTCACTCATTTTCCTCCCCTCACAAACTAAAAGGTTAGAATTATCTTAAATAATTATAATACCACATGATCGTATTTTTTTAAAAGACCCAAATTATTTATAGTCGTCATTTCAGTAATGAAGAGAGATTATATTACATATAGTTGAAAAGACAATTCTCCAAACTTCTCACCCTCACGATAACGTGGCTTAAAACTGATAGAGTCAAATTTAAGGCCTTATTTTTAATGATTCGACGTTATCGAGTCTGCGTCGAGGTTCGCTGGTGCAAGCAGCAGAGGAGCGCGCACGTGCGGCGCACTCGCAAGAATTAAGAATTGATGGATGAGTCTGATAGGGGAAGAAGCCCAAGAGAGTCGTGGACAAAGAAAGGAAAAGGCCGAACTAAAATCGAGAGGTGGACGGCGACGGGCAATCCGACCCGAGCGGCACGGAGCAGCGACAGAGTGGAGCAGGGGGCGATGCGACCATTTCAAAGCGCCTTTCTCGCCCCATCTCCCTCCTTCTCGGGCGTCGATGACGAGTCAATGCGGTCGCCGACCCTGATCGCCGCCATCACCACCACCACCACCACCACCAACAACAACAACAACGCCACCACCTCATCGGAGATGCACTCAAGCCTCAAGGGCGCCTTCGTTGTTATGATTATCCTACTCCTCCTCCTCCTCATTTTCATCTTGGCCTGCCGCCCCTGGCGCTTCTTCCTCTCCGCATCCTCTTCCTCCTCCGTCAAGGTTTGTTTACGTTTATCCTTCCTTTGCTATCCCTGCCCTTGTGGAGTTCGGTTTAGGGTATTCTCCGGTGCTCTAGTTTATTCCTCGCCGTTTAAGTTCGTGTGTTTATTGGTCGAATGACTCCGATCTCTGATCTCGATGATGATCTGGTTGCCCTTTCTATGGTTGCATTGCCATGTGCGCTAGAAAAAAATATATTTGATTGCTCTGATTTATTGTGTAATAAAGTTGTTTTGTGTGCATTTCTCATTCATCGTTGTCAGCGTTTGAAGAATTTGATAAATGATAACAAATTCGACACGGCAACTAAATCTGCATTTGGAGGAATATTTTTATCGATTTGCTAATTTTTTTTCCTGTAGCTTTTTATAGTTACAAATTTGAGTGTTTGCAGGTTGTTATGCATTTAGCCGTTTTTCTTGGCAACAAGGTCTCTCTTCTTAGGAATAGGAAATAGGACAGAAATTTGTGAGCGAAATTGAACTTCATGTAGCCAACATACGCAGGTCTTATCCTTCTTCTTACTGACATCCCCACATTATTGAACTCCTAATCTACTGAGTAATGGTGAAGCTAGATGATTGGACTAAATTCCTACATCAAATCTGAGATTCAACCTCCAATTGCTATTTTGGGAAATACTACCAGTCTGAGGGTAGAAGTTCCAACAACCATTAAAATATTGGAGCTGAAATCAGCATGAATCATGCAAATTGCAGTTAAAACTCAAGTAAATTGCTTAAATAAATGGAAGTAAAGATTTTAACTTGGGAAGGAGGATAGTCAAATCTGGTTCATGCTACTAACTTTTGTATTAGAAAGAACTTAAACTTATTTGTGAGCTTAATTTAGTAAGTACACTACAAGAAATCAATTAAGCTCTTTGCTTTAATGTAAATGAAGAAATCAATGAAATTTGTTGTTTTCATAATTTCGTTAACAATCATTGAGGCAAATTCCTAGAGGTACTGTCAGTATGAAACCATCATCAGAACTCAAAATTTGAAAACAATATTAAATTAAAATAATTTAATATTGAATGAAAAAGGACAAAGGACACTACAGAAATAAGAAAGGAAGAAAGGAATATAGGGGAGATAAATAGGTGAGTTATAAAGATAGGAAGGAAAATAGGAGATGAGGAGAGTTAGGGAAGGGAAATAAATGATTTATGAAGAAGTGCAAGAGGTAGAAGGGATAGGGAGAGACACTAGAGAGGTGAAATGCTGGGAGAAAAAGAAATGAAGGTAGGGAATTCTCTAAATGAAAGGAAATTGGGGGGCGATAAGAAGTGGAGATAAGTGGTACAAAAACGGAGGACGAAGAACACAAGGAGGGCATATGAGAAAGTAGACGCACAATTGGAGAACATGGATGATTAGAAGTGACCAACAATTGCCGGTGACTGTTGCCTAATATTCAAAAGTGGCAAAGCATAGAACTATAATAGGATAGATCAATAAGGAATGCTTGATATCTTTGTTTTTTATAGAGGATAGAAGCATATAATCTTGACTTGGTTTGCTTCTGTTTGACTCTTGATCAGATCATGACCTGGGTTGAATAGACAATGGATCCTACATCCCTACTATGCTCACAACATCATAACGTCCTCTAGCTAACCATCCTAGATGGTACTAATAGAAATATGCCTTATAGTGCTTTTAATTTACTTTTCTAGTCAAACCTTACTTCATTACGTGATGTTTACAGGAGAACCATGACAAGCATAATATCACATAACATGAAGAAATTTTATCTCCTTAATTATAGTTTCTTTATAGTTACTAGGTCAATGGTACTACTTAAGTCAATAGGAATACTATATTTAGCAAAAATCACATAGTATTTAGCACTCATGGAGCATTTTATCCATTTAGAGTATCTTTTCATTTACATGGGGATAAACAATTTTATAGTAGGGCACGGTTTAAAATCACATTCCGAGCCTAGGTTTCAATCTCTAGCCGGAATGGATAGTGTTGTGCCATTTTTGTAGCAGGTGATAGTTATTCCAATGAGGAGGAGGAAGAGGAGGAGAAAGAAGAAAAAGAGGAGGGAAGGAAGAAGAAGAGGAGGGGATGAGGAAAGGGAGCTTACCTAGAGGCCTTGTAGATGCTGGAGTGATATCGACCCTTGTTCTGAAGAAGCCTTTGATTGTCAAGGGGTGTCATTGAACATCAACATGGACATGGAATTAAGTTTTCTCCCTTGTGGAGTAAATAGGCTTTAATTGCATGAAACTGCGAGGAGGATGGTTGTGAGGTTGAAGTAATTGTGAACAAGCTTTAGTCTTGTAGAGTTGCAAGGAGGAAGGTTGCATGCCCAAGGAGTCAAGATTGGCCATGTGGAGAACAAATTGCGAGGTTGAGGATAGGAGACCAAGGAGATCAATTGGGTGGAGGGTGGATTGTGAGGTAGAGGAGATTGTGAGGTAATTAGTCGCATAGAGGATTGGATCACGTATTGATGCCGTTTTGTTTCTTGGTGCGGTACCAGAACAAAAAATGTCAGCCATGTCAATCGACACAACTTGGTTATGACAATCAACACACTTGACATTTTAACCCATGTAGTAGGGTGAGTCCAGGTTCAACCTCTTGGTCTCCTCCCAATACTGATTGACAGATATTTGTGTCTAATTGACATGTATTTGTGTCAAACTCGATGCCACAGGTACATGGAACGACAAACAAGATAAATAGCTTGATACTATGAGTGGGATGAATGGTATTTTATTTTATTTTTTTGCTTCCTTGAGGTCTAAACTAATGGGATGACAATGTACTAAATAACAGAAAATCATATACTTTCTACTTTTAGCCAACAAATTTGTGTTTTTATCAAGGAATGATAGTGTATGTTGCAACCTTTTTTCGGATTAACATATAGATTAATGTTAGTTGAGAAGGGAATTTATTTTTACACTATTAGATTCCAGATTTATGATTTGACATGTATGAAACTAGGACCTGAATAAGTTAGTCTGCAAAGGGTGTTTAAAAACTATAGTTTAACATATTTGAGCTACAATTCGAGGTTATGAAAGAACCATACTTTATTTTAATTTCTTTAGAAAATTATATGACTAGATAGATGGAAGGCACATGGACAAGGAAGTACTAGAGACCACTAAGCTATACCAGAGCTTTGTAATCAAATATGTAAAAAAAAAAGAAAAAAAAGTTTATGTATATCAACTTTTGTGTATCACATCCAGATTGTAAGTTAAACTTGCATTTTTTGACATGATAAGTATGAACAAGGGAGGAAGGATTTCAGTTTCTTCTTGTTGGATAAGATAGGATTTGATGCTAGGCAAAATAGTTTTATGTAACGTAAAACTAGGTATCCATATTCTTCTTAGCATTGCACCAGCAAAAAGTGGAATGGGAAAGTACCCGCCGACCCAAGGATTAAAGTTGTGGTCAAACACTTCTTGAAGTAATAGGCAATAAAAAGGAAAAGTGACTTCCTGCACAACCTGTAAGCAAGCTAACTGCACTACCGAAACAATGTCTCCCATGTTGTGTTAATCATATCGATGGTATTACTTCATGTCGCTAAAATTGAGATAATAAAGGACAGTTTGGTGCATGAAGTTTCTGTCAATGTGAGGTCCTAGGGAAGGGTCGAATCACATTGGATTAATTGTATGCAGCCTTACCCTGCATTGCAAGAGACTATTTCTGTGACTCTAACCTATGAATACAAGGTTACATGATAGTAATTTTACTGCTGTGCTAAAATTGAGACAATGTTGTTATTTTTTTATTTTTGTAATTTGTCTCTGTAAAAGATAATGTCAAAATATTTTTGATGGAACCCAAACTGTAAACTTAGCTATATAATTGTCGACACGATATCAAAATAGTATTGTTTCAGCCAAAGACTGAAACACTAGCACGGTTCGAGATTTCGAACCTTGGTATGTTTCCCAAATATTGGAAACATTTCAAATCCATGGTTCAAGCTCTCTTGAGCAAGACTAAGCGTAGCAAGGATGGTGTCATATTGGGATAAGTAACCCTATGACAAGAAATTGTTAATTGGTTTCAAAGTCGAAGATTATGAGTATAAGAGGAAAGACAAGCTAAATCGGTCGTGTGATATCACTTGAATACTTCTGTCTATGCCAATGTGCCTTACGCAGCTAATTTTTGCTATATAAAGATGTTTTGATCAGGATTTATTGGAGAACATGCTAAATGTTTTAGCAGATTAATGATAGTCCAAAATGCCACGTGTCCATCCTCATATTTACAATTAGAATAACTGCCCCATTAAACTTCTGGGGTTCTTAAAATTCTGACAGCAACAACTTGTCCTAATCCCCATTTGTCACCCCATCAGTGCATCCCACCTTACCTATATTTACAATTAGAATAACTGCCCCATTAAACTTTTGGGGTGCTTAAAATTCCGACAGCAACAACTTGTCATAATCCCCTTCACCCCCATCAGTGTGTCCCACCTTACCTATACAAATCGTATTAAAACTCTCACCTCATCAATTCCAATGATGCATCATATGATACCTCTCACTAAATGACCACACTCTAACTAATCATCTTACAACATCATCTCTCTACTTTAGGTTCAATAGTTTGTTCCTGATTTGAAAGAACTCGTTCTATGGCCAAATCAAATTTCATGAATGTGCCATTCTCCATAATCCACACATCAAGAACGACCTAGATCATTGCAACATCAACATACCTGACCTTCCTATTCTCACCCTGAAATCATTCTCCTCTTCTTCAATTGCTACTTTGCAGTAACAGAGTTGAAAAATATCTTCAAGGAATACCATTGCCACTATTTGCTTTACAACATAGTTGACAAACCAACAAATCCATGGGCTTATTCTTGTACAGATAAGGGCGATTCAATGCAAATGCCGATTGAGTGATCTGATGCGGTCTTCCATTTGGTTTATTGATATCTTTGTGAATTGAGTGACAGCTCAATTTCCTTTTTTCTTTTTTTTTTCTCAGTTGTTGCATTTCTTGCTTGGTATATTCCATTCTCTCTTTGAAGTGCCCATACTATCATAAATTTTATAATTAATATACTTGATTGTCCCCTCCTTGCTCCTCACAAAAAAAGACAGATATGTGTGGGCGATTAAGTTAGAGGTGTGTTCACTATCCACACTGATATGATCAAAGAGTCTATTTATAACAGCAAGCCTTATGTTAAATTATCTGTTTATACATAGGGTGCACCAAATGACTTGTCCTTGATTACGTTCATATTTCCACTTCTTTTTCCACCTTTGGCCAATACCAAGTGGTTTGTCTCTCATGGTCCCTTTTTTCTTTAGTTCTTATATGTTATTTGATAATATCTTCTTCAAGTTTTGGTTAACTTTACACTTTGCCAAATCTTTAGATATCCTATGTCAACGGTTGGTTTTTCTGGTTAAAGAAATTTGGAATATGGTTACGGAAGCTGGTGCATTGGGCTAAGGTACATTAGTCTTGCATTTTCCAATCACCTTATTTTTTATCCTGGGAGTGCTTTGAAATCCAAAGAGTTTGTGAAGACTTTTCAAACCTCCCTGTAAATTGTGTTGAAGTATTTATGAGAATTTCAGTAGTTTCCAATTGAGTAAGCAATCATTTTGTTCTTAAGACTCTTACTATTATCTATCTATTTCTGTGATTTCTGTTTGTGTTTTCTAGACCCTGTAGCTTAGTTACTGGGTTTCCCTTTTCAGACAGATAATCTTGAAAGACCACTACTCTACGAAAATGTTGATCACCATTTGGGAGAAAGATATGACATGCCTGGAAGTTTTCCTGAGGCGTCAAGAATTCAAATTGATGGAGACACGGCTGCAACCAAAGTTCAGGGATTTGTTAGAGAAAGTCAGTTTCAACCAATTGACACTTCTCTAGGTAAATTACTTTCTTTTCACATATGGTCACTATTTTAATGTAAACTCCTTTTTTGCTTAATATATCTTCACATTTTTAATTGCTATAGGAGATAGTTTGTCACTGGATATTTCTGATGAAGTTTTGCAAGAGTTTCAAATTGGTAGTACGCTTAGGCATTCAGTGACACCAAGTTGCTCTGTAGATGAGAGGAATGTGATCCAAGGAGATTTTAGCTACAATCCTGAGAAGCACAGAAGTCTAGTTTCTGCTTTCACAAATTCAAAAATTCTGCGTACAGTTTTGCCTACTCTATTTTGTATTCTTAGGTGTACAAATTTCTTTCATCACAATTTTCTAGAAATCTAAATTATATTTTTCATTTAAAAGTGCAGGAAGCAGTCTGACCTTGGAAGTCATAGCTGGCCCTTCGTGTGGTCTTTGCTGTTCCAAGGAGTCAGTAGACACGTCTATGCTTCCTCTGACACTTGGAAGGGTTTCTCCAAATGATTTGATACTGAAGGATTCTGAGGTCTCGGGGAAGCATGCATATATAAGTTGGAACTCAAAAGTAAACCATTCACATGAAAATTTCCCTTTATCCCTATAATTTTTTTTGGATAGTTGAGTTTATCATTTTAGGAATCATGTTTCTTATTTTAAACTCCCACCATTCGATGATTATTTCTGCTATTTTTGCTTTTATTAGGTCTCTTTCTAATAAAACTTTTGATAGAATTATTGAACTTGTGAAGTTTTGTACACTCAACATGAACAGCACATGCATTTCACATATTCACTAACTTATTTCTCATTGTTCCTTCTCATGTGCTCTTCATTGTTTATGGTATATGTCCTAAATGTTACTTCTTTCAGGTTTAACTCCTTAAATTCTTGATGCAGAGTCTAAGATGGGAGCTTGTGGACAAGGGTAGCTTGAATGGAACTTTCTTGAATTCTCAAGCTATTCACCACTCAAATTCTGGATCAAGAAATTTGAGTGACCCTATTGAACTTGCAGATGGAGACGTTATTACTCTAGGCACTTCTTCTAAAATTGCAGTGAGTTCCATTTCTTATCTCTGTTGCTGGAGGAGTTAAAGAAAACTTTTGATGAAGCTTAACTCTACCAAACATTTATATTAATCTGGAAATTGTTCTATGTTATCCAACCCTTGATACTAGATAATCCCTTGTATCTCTTCACGTATTGCCTTATTGCAATTTTACAATTATTCCCTTTTATTTACAAAATATCAGTTAGGTCCTTAGCGACCCCCTCAACCTAGTTCAAAGATGAAATACCTTAACTTGTTATAAATATAGTTGATTTTAGGACCTCTTGAAGACTTAGCAAATTTGCAAATTGATCATTTGAACTAACAATGAAGCAATAACTTTCTTTTATTGGACTTTCCTGCCTATAAAATGGCAATTTGTCTCTTTATTAATTACCACTTATATGAAAGACAATTGTTGCAAATCTACCACCCGAGTACCAACTCGGCTATGAAAGACTAGATTAAAAGCTATGAACATGATAGTTTGATTGTCACAGAATAGATTTGTCAGTTTAGTAGGACTACCCCTAATGTGATTGAACAAACAATTCCTAATCCTAGGAGAGTTTGCCTTTGATATCAAATTTAGCAGAAAGAAATTTTGTATGATTGATTTCAAGAGGTAACCATTATGTATGTAGGACTCAACATAATACTATGTAAGACACCTAATGTGGGACTATCTTAATGACTGTAACCTCTAACAACTTAATAACTCGATTCTGAAGTTGGAGGGAGGGATGCATTCTCAGATATGTGGGATATTATGTGTGAGTTCAGTTCCACCTCTAGATCGCTATCGTTCAAATTTATGAAGCAAACTGTGTTGGGAAATTCATCACCAATAGGCAAGGAACAATCCTTACTTTGTTGGAAACCATAAACTCAGTGGCCAAGATGAACATGGAAAAGAACCATGCAGTCATGTGCTTTTTGACAGCCTCATCTTAATGGCGCCTCATAAGTACCCTAGGTTCTTTTAGCCTATTTATTTGGTTGGTCAGTGTGTTTCTGGGTAGCCCAGGTAGGCATGCTATTGAACTCTTTTTGATGCTGTCACCATCTTCATCAAGCTGTGTATGTCCAAGCTATCTAGTTTGCCTTCTATTGAACTTTATATAAGGCTCTATCATTAGTTATACTAAATTATTCTTTTCTTCCATTGCTTACTATTTTCTTCGAGTCTCTCGCCTTACATTTTTTACTGTAAATCCATCCAACTCTTCTAACTATAAACTGTAGAGTGTATTAGTTTCCTGTGGATATGTTTGTACAATCTCAATATATTTATTTATTTTTCATTTTATCATCTAAATCTAATCGGGCTTCACCGAATTGTTCTTGGATATTACTGTCCTTTATTTTACCTTCTCCTGTTTGTTCTCTGACATTAGCATTATTTATTTTATCCTAGATGTTGATGTACAGATCCAAACTGTTGGAAGCTTTATGAAAAATATAACTGTGCTTTTATCCGATATCAATTGTTTTTGCAAGCTATATGAGGGTCCTCTTGATCATGTACTAGTTACTGAGTAGAATGGTTGCTTGTAAATTCTTATGCAGTGTGCTGTGCTTACAAATTTATTTGTGGCAGGTCAAGATTTCTCAGTTTTTTGAACATCATAAACCAGTTGGTGTTGGAATTGCACGTGATCCAATGTTTGCACGACGAGGTGGTAAAAAGCTTCCTATGGAAGACATGTGTTGCTGCCATTGTCCACTTAATGGTGTTGAGCAGGTTCTTGTGCACCAAAATGGAAAATCATGCATTTGCTCTAGAAAAATTTGATTGATCATTTCATTTGCAGTTTGGCCTCTTTGGTATATTTGATGGACATGGTGGAGCTGGAGCTGCTATGACTGCAAGCCAGTATGTTATCTGACTTAATTAACAGTAGTCAAACAAACCTTAAAGCATTTGAAGATTCTAGTTCCAAAATGTACATCTAGTAGCCTGCTAGATTATAGTTAATTTATGAGATGTGCATGGTTTTTCAGTTCTCCATCAGTTCTGATCTGCATGGTTGAAACATATTGTTTTGGCTATCGACCAATATCAGTATCGTGACAGCATGCATAAAAGTCATTGTGCCACCTATGCTATCTATGCTGACAATTTTGGTGATACCCATTGAGACAGGGTATTGTTCAGAATTAGTCAGGATAGGACATTCTCTTATCCTCTGGTTCTATTTGCAAGTCATGGGAAGAAGGTAAAATACTACAAAATAAGAGGGGTGGAAAAGAGGGGAAGCACTAACCAAAGAACCTATAGTAGTAAATAATAGAGTTTAAAATCTCGAGCTGCGTTGGAACCATGCTAGAGTTTTAGACTTTGTTTGGAATTATATTGTTTTGATAGAGTGCCTACATTTCAATATATGGTGTTGGTGATAAATTGTAGATGGAAGGAGGAAGGAGATGAAGAAGAAAAAGAAGATAACTATATGTTCTAATTATAAAAAAATAACAACAGTATCTCAATTTATTTGACCTATGTTTTAACGTATCAAGGGGTGTTGAGTGTTGACATGACACAATTCTCATGATTGACACGCCACAAGAGACATTATGTTGAGTAGTATCAAACTTTGATAATTTATCAGAATGGAATGATATTTTTCGACTGTGCCGCTCGACATGGTATGAGATTTTAAACCATAATAAAGAGTGATGTCATAGTCAGAGAAACTAAAATATTGAAAGCCTATCATGATTTGTCACCGTGGCCTTTTTAGAGATGTGAATGTCCTCTAATAGTGTTAAGATATTGTAGTTTCATCTTGACATGCCAATAGCCTGAAGTCTCTGTTTCCTTCTTCACAACTCCAAAATTTGTAACCTAGGCTACGAGTCAAGGCACTGAACAAAGACCTCAGTGCATGTTTCACAGGCTGTCCAAAACTAGTAAATGTAGTGCCTAGATAAGGCCCAAATATAGAAGCTCAATAGATTACAAAAGAATGCGTGACTCAGGTCAGCCAATTCTAGAGTCCATGACCAGCTATGACTAAAAGACATTTTTTAAAAGGGAGAGCAATATTTTCTGTGAAAAGAATGACAATAGAGCATATCAACTCATCAATTTGAATCTAAAGGGTTGTGTCGTCAAGGTCATCATATTAATGTTGCATCTTTATTATTTTAATCCAGTGTTTTATCAAGCTTCTTTTCTATTTGTGGACTTTTTTCTATTTCGTTTAATAAGTTCTGCTCTAGTTTGATGCGAGAGTTTTAAAATATAAAGTTCATGTTAGTAAAGATTGCGGCCTGGGCCTCAGGATCTTGTCATCCACCAAATTGACCTAAACAAATTAGATCACAGACTAAATTAGGCTAGGATCTTACAAGCCTATGATATGGCCCTATACTTGCTCCTTTCCTATGTAGGCTCTCGGTCCCAACAACCTTGACTTTTTAATATCCCAACAACTTAACTACATAATATACTTTCCTTTAAGCTTCTTATTATAAGAATCAATTTTATTATAAGAATCAACCTTAACTATCTGAAGATGAATATATATTTGTTTATGCTTCATCATATTAGAATGATAGCAATAAAAATTAATACTATAATATCAAAAGTTAAAACATATAATAAATTATAAATACCCAATATAGTTTAAAAAACTTTATTTAAATTGTAGAACTTTATGATCTTATGCTTTGACTTTATAATCTGAACATATGAACCTCATTTCGTTCCTAAGTTGGATCTCGATTTTGACTTCTTTGTTAAAAATTATTATATTACTCAAACTAGATGAAATCTCCTCATATACGTGTAAGATAAGGACACAATAAGGGTGCAAGTATGAATAACGGGTCCAAGAAGGTTGACTTGTCTATTTCGTTAGATGAATCAAGGAGACAAACAATAGACAAGCAGAAGAGGGAGAAAATAGTAACAAAAGAAAGAGGAAGAAAAAAAAGAAGTGGAGTGGAGACTTACCTCTATTGCTGCATCTTGAAGGAACGAGGGTAAGGCACTTGAGGTCTCCTGCTTGTTGACAGAGGAGAGAGTAGGTGCTCCGAGTGTGAGGATGCTGGAGGTGGTTGGTTCGAACAGGAAATCAAAAGCAGAAAGTCATGAGAGAAATGAGGTGGTGTGTGTGTGGGTATAGTTAAAGGGCACAAAAAAATGAGTGAGGTATATTTCTTGAAACCCTACTTTATCAAAGAATCTGACTCTTTTTTCCCACTTAACTGTATTGCGTTTATTGGAGAAAATGCTGGTTCAGGTTTTGTTTGAGCCAACAAACACATGATTTGGCTTGTTTGATCCAAATTGGGCGCTACTTGAGTTTCAACCAAGCCTAATCCTCCACATTGAGAATCCATAAGTCCTCTATTCAGACTCATATCAAGCCCAGTTAGCACTAAGTCAGCCCCTAACAACTTGGATTTAGTACTAATTCAACTAAATGACAAAAATGCAACTCTTAAATAGGGAACTTCCCATGTTGATGCTGTCATTAATCTTTTATCCCCTTACCTATGTCCAAGATTTGGCCCTTTGTTCTGCTGAGTCCTTGTGCCACTTGTTTTTAATAAATCACATGCCAAATGTCTAGTTCTATACCTGTTGGATACTCATATTAGAGTCCAAGTAATATAATCGATTTTTACTCTCATATGGGATATTAAATTGTTAGGTAAAATTCAGCCTAGTACAGTTTGGTTAAATAATTGGCTTTATTAAGATAGATTGCCTTTTCTCTCACTTTTATCTGGTTGGTTATGCCTTGACTAACTTTTTTGTCTTGCATATAACCATGAACCACATTTGTTACATTATAAATTGTTTTTGTCTTGTTGCAGTACAGAAAAATAATCGTATTTCAAATATGATGAACTTAGTAGGGGAAGAGAAGTAGGAAAACTAGACAGGAGAACGAAGTGGAAGTGGAGAGGACGAAAACTATAGAAGGGAGAGATTAGACAAGGATAGTTGAGAGCAAAGTAAATGTAATCCAAATTTATGTCAACTAAAACATGTGCAAGATTATACTTTTATAAAGATAAGGATATCTAAAAAAGATAAATCCAACGATATAAATGCTCTAGATCTTGGAAATATTAAAGACTCTCGAAGACAAACATATCTGCCCATACAATTTCAGAACTCCAATAATTCTTCCGAGTTGAAAAAAAACTTTATTTCCAGACAACCTCCTTTGTGTGTTTGCATATCTTAAGTTTTCCATGAAATCTTCCCATACACCTTCTAGATGTCCTAAACAATTATATGCTTGTTTCCTAAAGGAGAAGAAAGAAGAATATTAAAAGCTTCACTATAGACAAAGGTTTGAATTCTTAAAACGTTTTGTGCTAGAATTTTAGCTTTTGATTGGAATGGTAAATATGGTTCCATGCCGGTGTGATGACGCATGGTGTTAAAAGTGAATTAGTGAATTAGAGGTGGAGGGATAAAGGAGATGAAGCAAAAAAAAAAGGCAAACACATACTCACGGGGGCAGTTAAAAGTATTATTCAGTCCTGTCTAGAATGATACCATTTTAAAACTATATTGTGTTAATGCTCGACACAGTTTGACATATAAAACTATGCTAAAACAAATTTAGATGAATTTTATTCTTTTAGTACCTTTCACTTAATTTATTTATTTAGAAAAATAAGATTAATAGTATTTAGATAATTAAATTTCATTGTATAATATCATATTAATATTAAATTCAGTTGACTTCTACTTAAATTTTCAATTTCACCAAGGCTATCACTTAATAATTAAATTAAAAATAATTTAATTTATTTTTTAGTTCAATGCAAGTTGAAATGAATTTATATAATTTTTTACTTTTATAATCTTCTTTACTTACCTTATTTACTTATACAAATAAATAAATATTAATCAAATCGTTAATTGAATTAATTTTTTTAGAAAAATGAACTGCAAAATGACAATAAATATTAATCCTTCATGTGTCATAGCATGCTAAGATGCACCGAGTGTCAATATGATATGATACTCATTGGCATAGTCAAACATCGGCAAGATTATTCTTGCCAATCAAGATTCAGTAATTTATCAAAGTATGTTTTGAAATTTCAAAATATGCTATAGACAATTCACATATATTTGATGGATCTCAGTTTAAATCCTTAAATTTTTTCGCATCAAGTTGATGGTAGAAATGTGTGTATTTTATCTCAAATTTTTGGGACGTACACAATCTCATTTCTTGTCTTTATATTAATAGTTAATACTTAATTCAAATCTACTACTCTCAGAACACAACATGCCATCGTATATGAATTATTTGTTGATATTTTATATAACTAAGAAAAAATTATATTATATAACAAAAACAACAACAACTAAGTCTTATCCCAGCAAGTAAGGTCAGCTATATAGATCTTTCTGCGCCATTGGGCTCTATCCCCTATCATATCATTTATATTTAAATAAATTTTATCATATTTTATCATTGATAATCAAGTCTATCCCCTAGCATATTTGTTATAGTTTCACATCACCTAATTTGAACATTTATTAGTCATTTAAATACATGTCTGTACCATTTTAAACATGTCGCTCGGATTTTTCCCTAAGGTGCAATCTCGAGTTTCTCCCTAATACTCTCATTTCTTGTTCATTCTCGTATGCCCGCACATCCACTTTAACATCTTTATCTCTACAATTCTCAGTTTCTGCTCATGTGTTTGAATCATAATCCAACATTCAGCTACATATAACATAGTAGGTCTAACTGTCATTTTGTAAAAAACTTCCTTTTAAATTTTAGAGGTATTTTACGATTACAAAGAACACTTGACGTTCTCCTCCATTTCAACCATCCTGCTTGTATTCTATGTAAGATATCTCTCAATCTCTCCATCCTTTTGGAAAAATGATCTTAATAACTTAAAACTCTCAGTTACAGATTTGTTCTCTCCTATTTTAATAATTATTTCATTACATCTAATATTGTTAAATTTAAATTTCATATATTCTATCTTTATTTTATTAAGTCTATAACTTTTTACTTCTAATGTTTCTCGCCAAGATTCAAGTTTAATATCTACTCCTTCACGTGTTTTATCTACCAAAACAAGATCTGCAAACAACATGCACCATGGTACCGTGTCTTAGAAGTGTCCAGTGAACTCATCCATGATTAGTGTAAAAATATAGAAATTTAGAGTTGACCCTTGGTGTAACCCTATCTTTATGAAAAACATTTTGATTACTCCGCCTGAAGCCTTCATGCTTGTCATGATATCTCATGCATACAACAACAACAACAACAACCAAGCCTTATCCCACTAAGTGGGGTCGGCTATATGGATCCTTTTACGCCATTGAG
>JBBMKF010000112.1:7757504-7774909 GCA_037834155.1 Curcuma caesia | reverse complement strand
ATAATCTATAAGGAACTGATAACATGGTCTTCTGTGTGTGACTCCGCACACCATGTTTATCTACAATATAGATTAAACAGACACTTGCATAAAAACTAAATGCAAATATTGACCAAATGTGATTCTTATTTCAGAATGATTATGTACATAGCTAGGATTCTGGTATACATCCCAACAGTAGGAAGGAGAACTTGATAGCATATCATTTGAGAGGGATAAAGAGGGACATGGAGTCTACACTCATAGCAAACTCTTTTTTGGACAAGCAACTTTTACAGCTGCAAGGTAAGCTTCCATGGTATGCAGATCTCGTTAATTACTTGGTTGCTAAAGCTTTACTTGCATATTTTTCACAAGCATAGATCAATAAGTTAAAAAGTAATGCTAAATATTATGTTTGGGATGATCGATACTTATGAAAATTTTATAGCATCCAAGTAATTATATGATGTGTTCTGGATTTTGAATTTCATTCTATACTTTTATTTTGTCATTCTCTATCTTTTGGAGAGTATTTTGGTCCTCAACACACTACTAAGAAGGTCTTGGATTCTGGACTGTATTGACTTACTTTGTTTTGTGATGCTTTTAAGTTTTATAAGACTTATGAGCACTGTCAATGGATGGGAAACATAGGGCGTACGCATGGGATGCCCTAACAACCCATTTTATTTTGTGAGATTTTTGATGTATGAGGTGGGCAAGCAGAGGTTTCGAATAAGGAGATCAAGTAAATTCTTGAGAAGATAGTGAGTCCGGATAGGAAGGATTGGAACAAAAGACTTGATAAAGCATTATGGGCCTACTAGACTGCCTACAAGACTCCAATAGAGATGTCTCTACATCGGATTGTTTTTCGCAAGACTTGTCATCTACTACAGGAGGTGGAACATAGAGCATATTGGGCAATAAAAGCATGCAACATGAACCTAGAAGGAGTTGGATGTGAGACGAAGTTACAATTGTAGGAACTTGAGGAACTTAGATTGGAAGCCTACGAGAACTCCCAAATCTACAATGAGAAAATCAAAGTTTTCCATGACAAATATATTGTAAGGAAGGACTTTCAAGTAGGCGATAAGGCTTTATTGTATAATTCTCAACTCAGACTGATACGAGGTAAGTTGAGATCTAGGTGGGAAGAGTATTTTTATGTTACTAATATTTTTCTCTATGGTGTTGCCGAGATATAGGAGTTTCGTACAGGAAGGATTTTCAAAGTGAATGAACATCATCTCAAGGTATTTCATGAAGGAATTGAAGAGAAATTCAAGGAAAGGATGAGACTTCACCATGTAATCTACCCAACTTAAAAGGAGAGTGTTCTTTTTCATTTCTTTTTTTTTCTTTTTGTGCATATGCTTGTTTGATTTTGGGTTGCTTAGGTTGCCTAGTTTTTATTTCATTTGGTTTTTAAATAAATATTTCCATGTGTGTTTCTTAGTAGTAATACTTTGAGAATAGTAAAAGTTTTTAAATTTGGCCATCAAATTTTCGATCATTTGACATGATTGGATTCTCTACTTTCATGTTATTGGTTAGCGAGGTGATGGATTTTATCTTGAATGATTGAGTTTAATAGCCAAATTACCTACTGATAACTACTATATGCCTATTCTTTATTCTCTTTTTGTATGATATACACTCGTAACAATTGAATCTCTAGAATTTGCTTTGCTTTATTTTTTGATTTTATGGTATCATATGCATACATGAAGATGATAAAGGATATTTCTTTTCTCACTCTTTGATTTCTTTTCCATTCAAGCTCTACTCTCTTATCATTCTTGCTTGATACCGTGTCACTCACCCAAGAATTTATCTCTTATCATTCTTGTTTTGCCTTAACTCCATTGGAGGTTTTGGTTGATTCTTGATGAGTTAGATTGTACGATATTGACAAAATTCTATGTGTGTGAGTGTGTTTCGGTTTGATTGCAAATTCAGATGTTTGGAATTTTGAGCAGAATGCGAGCACTTGAAGAAGGAATTTTTTCCAACTTGTTTGGTTTGTTGAATGCTACATCACTACATCAGTTTAGTGTTTCAACTTGAATGCTACACCACTTGTGAGTTCTAAATCAGTTTGATGGAGGAATTCTAAAGCAGCACTGAGATTTCTGCAAGTATAAGGTTCACTCTTCCATAACTTAAGGAGCTGGAATTTTCAGAATTTGAATTCTGGATCTCATTTAAGCCTGAATTGTGCAATGCTGTGGAAGTTTTAGAGATTCTGTGTTTGTTCTATGCTAGTTAACATGAATTCATTTGTCAAGCTGTTCAAGAAGGGAGTGCTAGTTGAAGAAAAAAAAGAGAGAAAATAAAAGAAGAAATTTTTTTTTGGAATTTTCAGAGATTGTTGAGGAGTTGGTTGAAATGAATATTTGTTGGTTAGTTTTAATAAGATTGTTTCAGCTGTTGAGGAAGTTGCATATCTATGGAGTCTTTCTTTTGATTGTTTTCGAAGACCAGTGAAAGATAGCGTAAAAAAAAGAAACAAGGCAGAGTGCTGATGTTGCTGCTGGAAAAAAAAATCTGAGAACAGTTTGAATGAAGGATTTGCTGGGTTACTGCAGGATCCAGCAGGTTCTCCATCTGTTAAACTTTAAGGCAACTCTCTAGTTCATTAAAGACCTAAAGTATAGCCTTTCTCTTTTAGTGACAAGTGGTGCTCTTCTTCCCCAAGCCCTTATTGATGCAAAATCTAGTTTTATGAATCTGAATGTCTGAACCCAGATTCCTGATGTCTTTGTGGCTGATTGTTTTTCTGAGTTGCTGAAACCTATTTGAAGCAAATGCTCTGGATTTATATGGGTGCCAAGTTTCTTTTACAAGCTTCTGGTCGGTAAGAGTTCCAAGTGGAGAACTTAATATTCCATTACCAATTGAAGTTGAATTCTGAAGCATGCAATTTCAATGGGACAGATTTCTGAAACTGTCCAGTCTCATTACAGTGCAAGAATGAAATTTGTTAGTTGAGTGACTAACATACCAATGAAGTGAACTTGATAAACACAGGGATTGTGGTTGGAAGTGCAGAATTTGAATGGAGCAGCTGAAATATTGAATCTGAATGCTGGAATTCTGGAATGGTAATCCTATTTAGTGTCAATTCCTTATGCTATTTCTAACCAGCATTGCTTTGGATTTAAATTCCAAATGTTTTAGTATTAGATGGAACCTTTTCTTAGGCTTAACCCTTCATGATTTAAACTAAAGCTCCCTTAAATTTAAATTTCTGAAACTGGCAGCTGGGATGGGTTTCAGAAAAACAAGTTTAAGGGTTGCTGAAAACAAGTTGGCTCATGATTACAGTTGTTAATTGTTTGGAATACATGCAGTAGTTAACTTTTCTATGAAGCTCACTTTCCATTGGCTCAAAAGTTTTGAAATGGAACTAGATAGAAATCTGTCTGTTGAAATTGACAATGCAGGAAATGATGGACGTGAAGTTTCAAGAGCCCTATGGATGTTTCATCAACTTTGTTTCAGTTCCTTACTGAAGCAATATGGATGCAATCCTTATGATGTTCAGCCAACAAGTGACATCTGCAGAAAAAAAAAAACTGAAACCTTCCTTAAATCTGATTTCTCAGGAAGTGGTTGAGTTTGAATTCTTGAATTTCTGAATTACTTCTTTACTGGTGCCACAACAAACTTGATTTAGTTCTCTGTTAATTCAATAGAAATGCATCTCTCGAGCTGAATGACATTGAATGTTAGCTGCAGAAGAAGAGAAAAGAGAGTAAACTTGATTCCTGAAAAAAATTACGGGAAGAAAAGAGATCAGAGGAAGAGTTGCTTAGTTACTGAACTTGAAATGTTATTGCTGAGGAAGCCTTGGTATATGTTAGTTTGAGTGCCTAACACCTGTGATGAGATCATCCGATGAAGGTTTACTTGATAAACACTGGAACCACCTGATGTTTGGAAGTGGAAATGCAGGAAACTGCACTATAGAAAATAGAAAAAAAAATTGAAACCCCTGGAAGCTGCAGTTCTGTTGCAGTGATGATTGGAATCAAAACTTGTGCCATCTCAGTCCTAAGTGGCATTCCCACCTCTGCAAAAAATTTCATGATTTAAGCCTTCAGTCTAGGTATCTGGACTTAAGCTCTTGATTCCCTGAATTGAGAAAGGAATCCAGAATTGTCTTGATTGTTTGGTGTGCCAATCCATTTTGCAATTCTCTAACCAGAAACATCTTAAATTGACCCTGTACCAATTCATTGCCATTTGGTATCCCTTCCTTACCAAGATTACCATGATTCAAAGCATGCAGCTAATATGGCTATAAGGTCTGATAAAGTGTTCGACTCATTTCAGTGCTGAAATCAGTGAGTTGGAATGCTTAGAAAGGGGTTCACATGGATTATCTTTCTAAGGAAGAATTGGATAAGTAAGAGTAGATCAAAGGCATCTTCTGAGGAGGAATGGGGACTTATTTTCAAAAAAGCAATTATAAATCTGAAACCAGAATCTGCTGCTGGAAATTGAATTTCTGAGTTCCAGAATTCACTTGAAGTCCCTGTGACAATTCTTTTTCAAGTTTCTCACCAGTAACAACTTCAAATTAAGCTCCTTTTAGCCTAGTATCAAATGCTATCCTTTGATAAGATGAACTCTTTATAACCTAAGCTGAAATTCCCTTGAATTCTAGATTCTGAAACTGAAGTTGGAAAAAATAAGAATTCAGAAGTTAGCATTCATTTGATATTTGAATTTCTGAAATACAGAAGTTAATCGAGATTGAACCAGAATCTATTTCTTGAATCAATGAGAATTTTCCAAGCCTTTGTGATTCAAAATCTATAAATCTAGCAATCTGATTGCTGAAACTAATATCCAGGAAACTTAAAACCTCAATCAGCAGGATATCAGAAGCAACATCTCAGCTCAACAATTCAGAAACTGAAGAACCTCATCTCCATTGCTTTAGTTATGGGAAACTCAGTATCTGATGGGGGTAGCTGACATGTGGGTGAGTTGTAAATTGGAAACTAAAACTCTGCATTGGTACAGGATCCAAATAATGATACAAACTGTACAACCCTGGAGTATCCAAATTCCTAAAGCTCTCATGAAACAAGTGTTTCATGTGTGATCTTTGTGACAACTTAGCAGGAGGTTTGCAAACTATACGATGGTATTCCTGACGCTATTCAAGAGACGAGATCCTTCAGTAAAAGAAGAAGAGAAAGAATGAAACTGAAATCTGGATAGTAAAGAACTAAAAGGCTGCACATGCCTAATTTGGTGAGATAAACATGGTGAATTGTATTCGATGATATTTTGTCATTCTTTTGTTTACTTCATCAACAGGAGACATTCTCTAATGTACATCAAGCGGTTAACTCATCAAATTTATTCCTCCGATACTCTCACTCTCTCATTGGTCTCTTTTCTCTTAGCCGTTTTGTTTGCTTCATTGAGTTCTTTTTTTACTTTCTTTTAGTTCATAATAAATCCTTTTAATTCATGCAAGTTGTGTATGTTATGGTGGTGGAGAATTAGAAAATAAGCAAACATATGGCAGTGAAGTGTTGTGAGATGCATTGAGTGAAACTCTAATTCCATGCATGATTGTAAGAGCGAGAGAGAAAATATTTATCTTTTGAGATTGTATCACTCTTAGCCAGTCAAGTTGTTTAAAGTCACCTTGCTTATTAGTTAATGTAGGAATTGAATTCATGAATGTTTTAATCTTTTAATGGTCGTAAATATTACCTTTTACTATTCTTAAAGTATTGCAAGGAAATTGTGTGGGAGATGAGTTTTGATTGTTTGCTAGTTTTGTTTGGTTGTTTGAGACGTACAAGAATAAGTGTGAAAGATTTGATAACTGACATTTTTTATATAAGATTTTAACCTTATGTTAGTGTTCTTAATACATTCGTATGTTCTAAACTGTATTTATTAAATGTTTTATGAGTGGATTCATTTGTTGGGCTATCGATAAAACTCTCTTATATTGGAAATATTAAACCTAATATGCAGATTTAGTTTTGTAGGAGCTCAAGGCAAGCCACAGATTCAAGTCAAACCAAACCAGCTGAGATTAAAGCTAGGGTTAACTGAAAAAACCAATTCGGAACAATTTGGACCATTCATCTAAGATTTGGTGCAATTCATGTATCAAGATCTGAGTCATCTGATCCAAGGAAGAGGAGATCATGACCACTGATGAAACTCTGAGCCCTCAAATAAGATTTGAAGTGTTCTCAGCCCTTAGATCAGATCTGGAATGTTTCAGCCATTGATCCATATTGAGTTATTTTGAAAGACGACCTACAGTGGATCTGCCAAAAAGGCGTGCGTTAAGGAGAAGGGGATCGAGCGTTCTCGACTGATAATTTCTTCCTTCCACCGGCAATTTCTCCCACCAACGGAGTTTTGGACACGAGGAGACGAGAGGGGATCCCTTCTCTACTTGGTCTTTAGCCCCAACATCTCTTTCTCAACATTTTCCATCAGCCATCTTCCACCACCAACTTCATTCCGTCCATTACTAATCACCAATGCCAATCGTCGGAGTTCTGAAGGAGAAAAGGGGATTCCCTACTCTTCCAGAAGTTCTAATTCCATCTTCCTTTCACTCAATTCTTCATCAACTCATGCCCATCCGGAATGCTGTCGATCATTGCCATCGAGTCATTTCTCTAATTCTGATTTGATGAGCTCGGGGTTGCCCTAGCTTGGATTGCGAGCAGCACCTGATCTAGCATTACTTTCATGAATGATTGTAAATCTAATTTCCTTGAATCTGTCACAACATGAGTTGATTTGGATTTCCCTGTTAATGCTTTTGCTGATCTGATTTGGAGTCTTGTTTACTTGATTAATGCATTATGGGGTCATGAAAATTGCTAATCTTGATTGTTTTCTTCAGAATAGTTGTTCTAACTAGGTTAGATTGCTTGTTTCCTCAATTCTAGGACCAATTTGCATTCATGGAATAGTTGTTTAAATTTCCATTAAGTGAATGTTCTTAGTTTTCTTATTTCGTTATTAATTGCTTCACACTTGAAAACCCCCATAAAAATGGAAAAACCCCTAATCTAGGATTAACCAACACTGTTGTAGTCTTCATGAGACAACCTAAGTCTTCCTCTCTACTACACTAGTCTAAAGGAGGTTTTAGGAATTATTTGATAACATATTACGACAATACGATTGCATTTATCAGTACCAAACATGGTATATTGCGTCATGATTCCACACTCAGCAAGGTATTCTACAAATGGCCCATGACGTTGTTCACCGATCCATTAGATCTATCATAGTATTCACCAACACGGTTAGATCTTACGACTTTAATCTCCTTGCTTAGTTGATTTTCAACTTCAACTTTGAAGAGTTTGAATATGTTTAGGGATTGTGACTTCTCATGAATTAGGTACAAGTTATCTATATTGGGAATAGTCGTTTATAAATCTGATAAAGTATGCTTGACCATTCCAAGAAACTTTAGAGAATGACTCACATATATCCATATGTATCAATTCTAAGACTCCGTTACACCATCTTGAACCCTATATGTTTGTTAGTTGTTTTCCCCTTATTATATTCAATGCAGATATCAAAATCTTACATATTAAGGGAATCAAGAATCTCTAGTGATATTAACGTCTCAAGGCGTTATTTAGAAATATGTCTTAAACGTCTATACCACAACATGGATGAATTCTCACTCGTCAAACCACGCTTTGCACTTATACTATATATTACAATATTATCAGTATGAGTCTCGGTGTCCAAAATGTATAGTTTATTAATCAAGAAATTAATACCAACTAAAGATGAGTTTTGAAAATACTAAACTTTTCATTTCCAAATGAATAAGTATATCCGGATTTGTCCAAACATGAAACAGAAATCAAGTTCTATCTAAAAATGGTATTACAAAAGTACTTTTTTAAATTTAATAGTACATCATTCCCAAGATAAACTCTAAAGACACCTATAGCCTCTACTTTTATGTTCTTGTAAATTTTGATATAGATCTTTCAGCATCAATTTACAGTCGGCTCTAATGGTAATCCTACATAGTTACATTTATGTAAGTAGTTGCACTCATATCTATTCATCAAGTATTATTAGGTATAGTAGCTAAGTTGACTTTTGAACTAATAAAGTTGAGAATTACATCTTTCTTGACATGTTAATTGGCGTATATGGGGAAATCTTTCTTTAGGTAACCTTTCTTTTTAAAAAAGTAATAAGTTGGGTCCTAATCTTGTTACTTTTTACCTTATGCTCTAAAACCCCAATTATTGTAGGTTGTTTACCCTTATTCTTAGCATTTTTCTTTTTCCTTTTCTTGCTTGAGTTCTAAGATGAGGATGCAAAGTGAGTACTGCCAGATGTTTCATATCTCAATCTCTCTTTTTCATGTACACACTGAGCTATGATCTCATTTAGTATCTACTTCTCCTTGTGTTGTAGTTAATTTTGAAGGGAGTGAACTGTGTAGGTAGAGAGGTCAAGATTAAGTTCATAAGAACGCTTTTGGATATTTCTAGCTTTATGTCCTAAATCATGTAATCAAATTTGACATCTCTATAATATACTCTCTAATGTTAACCTTTTCATTGTATCCCGTGGATACCAACTTCCTAAGAAGTGTGATAGTCTCGACTTTTTCGATTAATATGAATAGGTCCGCTAATTCTTTAAGGAAAGTCTTAGTATCCTCATTCTCAGTAATCAAGCCCCTTATAGATTCTGGAATTGACATTTTCATGATCATGAGATTCATGCGATTTGAGCACTCCCACTTTTAAAATATCATCTTTTTGATTCACAGTACTATCACTAGATAAAGGTGCAAGACGATCATGTTTAAATGCATAGTCCAAATCCATACAACCTAAAAGTACCATGATATACTCTTTCCATTGACCGAAGTTTGCACCCGTAAGCATAGGGATGTTATTCAGATTTATAGATATTGAGAGTGCTACATAAATTAAAGCAAAAACATAGTTTAATTTTAAAACACAACATGCATATTTATAGATGTGTAGTAAAATAAATATAACAATCAAAATATACAACTTTATGGGTTATTGAGATATCAAATACAATATTGCATTAAATCATTGGGATAAAATGTAACTTACCAGTGGTAAATAGCTCATAATTATCTTCATCTGCCACATAACATATCTTCCTTTGGGCCAACATGTCATGCTCATGATTAATTTTATATATGAGCATCCTTAGTTTATTGATGTTTCTCAGCATTGCTCACAACATTTCTAATCAGCCACATAATATGTCTTCCTTTGAGCTAATATACCATGCGCATGATTAAGAAGTTAAACTTGATTTGCAAGTTTCCTTAAATATATATCTGACATAAAGAATTATTTTCCTTTAGGCAAATTATCTTTAGCATAGATATACATCCATCTATGCAATTGCCCCAAGTCTACTCAATAGTTCTCGCTTTGGCAATAGTATTGATTTGACCAAGTACGTAGTAAGTGTGAAGATAGATAAAAAAAGAACTTAAGAAAACTCAGTTCGACATTGTTTGCAGGTATCAATCGACTGATACTAATATCAATCGACTGCCCTTGAGCATCAATTGATTGATATTTCTCATATGATAGACCTCGAACACAGTAGTCAATTGAAGTAATCGACTACTAATACTTTTGTGCCCGACTCTAACCCTATTAGTCGATTGTTAGCTATTAGCAGTCAATTGACCCATAGCAGTAAAGTTCCTCAATCGAGTCATTAAATATTTATACACTTCAGCAAAAGGTGGAATTCACCACCCCAGCGGCCCCACACGATTGACCTCACGACCATCTATAAGGAGGTTAATCGAGAAGTTGTAGTTGGCCACAATAGAGGAGAGCATTGCTTTAGCTTCGCCGAGATTTGACCCTTGCCTACTTTAGCAACATTGCTTCATTGTAACCAACTCAACTATGTCCTAGGGCATAAAATTTTTGTGCACAATTTCATCCATAGTAGTCGATTGGTCCCTTATGGCAATCGACTAATGTACATGAGTCCAATGCCTCAGTTGAGCTGAAAACCTTCTGCAAATGATTTCATGAACATTAATCGATTGATAACATGAGTTGAATTGCTCTAGTTAATTTGAAAACCTTCTGTACGTAATTTTGTAACCAGCAAGTCGATTGAGACCTTATCGCAATCGATTGATGCTAATCAGTTGAATGCTCCAGTCGATCTAAAAACCTATGGTACGTAATTTTGGGAACAACAATCGACTTGTATCTAATAGCAATCGATTGATGGTAAATAAGTCAAATGCTCCAACCGAGCTAAAAACATCATGTGCCTAGCAGTCGATTGGTGTTCTATATCAATTGACTGTTGCTCACATGACTCGAATTCTACTCCATGCATGTGACAAGTTCACACGAGAATGGTAGTGAAAGATCCTAAATCTGTTGTCGTTCTTCATGAGATAATGTGAAAACTAGAAATCTAGATTAAATCCTAAGTTGTCTAGTCCTAGATTTGATGAATATGCGTCAATTCATTATTCCAAAGTGGAATCATTGCAAAATCGATGCACATGTATCAGATCGTCGAAATCCAATCCTTATGTGGTAAAGACAATGATAAGCTAATCCTATGCTCTGAACTAATTGAAAGGAATACAATGCATCTAATTAAACTGAATGATGCATCTAATAAGATCTAGTTATCATCATGTTTTGGCTAAATTGCATATCGAAACAATGACAAACAAAGAGTTGACTTGAATCCAAAGCCAATGTCATTGGTCCTTACTTGTCGCTGAATGAAGTTCCTACAATATAGCAGAAGGTATTCTGTAGGAGATCAGCGATAACCGGAAGTTTGTCTCAATGGGGAGAGGAGAAGAAGAAGAGGAAGAAGCTCAACAATTCAGCATCATGCCCCAATGAATGTTGATTTCCTCTTCTTATACAAGCCCATCCTACAGGGTTTATTCCCATATTGAGCTCATAACCTGTTAACGGCTCATTAATGTTAACAAACTGGGTTATTGGATTCCACTCATGTAATCCACATCTGATAACTTAAACCCCCTTAATACACCATGTATTTGATCACTTAATAATTTTTAATAGCAATTATGTGTGCTATTAGTTCATATGAAGCCCACCAAATGGAGGCTTAACCTTTCAGTCTCTTCAAAGAGAGTTCTCTAATAGACCATGACCACAACACAATCGAGTAGTCTTTTATGTATTGTATTGCGTTCTTGTCATCGGCTTCCTCTCCCAGAATGCATACTTTTCTCAATGTCGAGGTTCAATAAGATTCAATCATCCAGTCGATCTTTTGGATGTCATTCTCCTCCATTGTCTCTATTTGCCCCTGCTTACTTATTTCGATGTATTCGCTACTTTGTTAATGCCACTCAACAAAAGCCATGAAAGGCTATCTCTTTATGTTGCTAGCTCAAATTGAGACCACAAGTTCCTTTTCACTCTTCTATTTGGGCTAGCATAGATCCTCGCAAGTTGCCAATTGCCTTTCTCCTAATCTGCAATGATGCAGTTGATGAGCTCCCTGTGGATCTATTCGACCCCCATGGGAACCTCATCTTTCCATCACAACCATATTCAATAAGGATCGGTTGACCCTTGATTCAATGATGATGAGAACACTCAAAGAATATGTTTGAAAGAGGGCAAAGTTTAGTAAACAAAATGAGAGGAAGAGCTATGGTTTTGTTTTTGAAATTTTTATCTTCAATCAATCATTAACTTCAACATATATGTAGGCTTACAATTAAAAAATTAACTTTACCCACTACTTCAACTGGACAACTTTCTATCACCACTAAGTAGAACATGACTCACTACTCCAACTACACGTAAAATTTGGACAACTTTCTTTGACCACTATTACCACTAATTAGAAATGGACTGTCAACTTATCAAACCTACTAATTTTGAATCATTCATCAACAATCCTCTTAATTCAAAATTGCAAATATCAAGACGTGATCTGAAGTAAATAAAGTTTTGAAAGTGATTTTGTTAAAATATCTATCACTTATTCATGTGTATTGCAATGCTTCAACATAATTATTTTATTTGCAACCATGTCTCAACAATATGTTTAGTCCGATCCCATGGAAAGTTGAATTTTTTATCATTGTAATTATTGCTTTATTATAAAAAAAATATTGGTTGCATCTTTTTGCATCTTTTTGTTGTTGGTAAAGATCTTCAAGAATTCTTCTAACTCTAATTGTTTGATAGGTTGTTGAAGTTATTGCTACATATTATGCTTTTGAGGAGGATAATGCTATTGTAGCTTGCTTCTTTAAACTCCATAAAATTGCTTTGCCCTAATATTGAAAATAGTAGCTGAGATGCTCTTTTGATCATCTAATGAACTCATCCAATCACGATCAATGAACTCATGAAAATCAAATTTTGAAACTTTAGTATACAAAATCACAAAGTTTACAATTCTAATAACATAGCATAAAATACTTTTTGCTACCCCAAGATGATCCTTTGTGGGATTTTGCATGAACTTGAAAATTACATCAACAGAGAAAGTCGGGGTAGTATGAGTTAAATAAATCAAACCTCCAACCAAGCTTTTGAAATTCTTTGCATTAGGCTCATGTGGACCATCTTTCAATTGCAACTTCTCATTTATATTCATAGGCATAGTGGCTGGATTGCAATTGAGAAGCTAGATCATTTAAGTAGTTCTGTTGCATATTTTCTTTGTGAAATAAAAAATCCATCAACTTCTTATTTAACTTCAAGATCAAGAAAATAATACAATAATTTCATATCTAACATCTCAAATTCTTCATCATATTAAACTTAAAATCAGCTACAAGAGAATCAAAAAAGCTCATATATATTATATCATCAATGTAAAGCCAGACATTGATAAAATCATCTCTACCTTGCTTCTTCAATAAAGAGTGACTCATTTTCACTTCTTGTGAAGTCATTTTGTTGAAAGTAGTTATCAATCTTATCATACCATGTTCATGGGACTTGTTTTAGCCTACGGAGTGTCTTTCTCAACTTGTACACCTTTGCCTCCTTGCCTTCAATTATGAAACTTTTAGGTTGAGCAACATAAACTTTTTCTTACAAGTCTCCATTTACAAATATACGTTTGACGTCAAATTGATAAACATACCAATATAGTTGTGCAGCCAGTGCTAAGATAATTTTCACTATTTCAAATTAAGCAACCAGAGAAAAAGTTTCTTCGAAATCAATACCTTGCTATTGTGAATACCCTTTTGTCAAAAGATGAGCCTTATGTTTTTGAATGGTTCCATTAGCATGATATTTTATTTTAAACACCTACTTGAGACCAATAACAAAAAGAGCAAATTGACATGATTCATAAATTTCTCTCAAAGATACAACCTTTGTTGGAGGTGTTTCATCAGAAGACTTCTATAAGGAGGATGAGCTGCTTCTCTTTTAATTTGATGGTGAGGAAGCTGGTGACACAAAGGAGATGATTCAACACCTTTAGTTGTTGGACTGTTGTTCTCCATTAGGATATAAACTTGAGTATCTTCATTTTTTTTAATTTTAATTCCAACTCGAATCTTCATCAAAAATTATATCTCTCCTTATACTTAATTTGCCACTAAGAGGATTATATAACTAATATGCTTTGGATTGATTGTAATATCCAACAAAAATGTAGTTTTCAAATTTTTCTTCAAGTTTTTGATGAAATTGATAACCCATCAAAGCATAAGCAATACAATCGAAGATCCTTAAGTGATTTACTGATAGTCTTCTACCTTGCCATGTCTCATATGGTGATTGATTCAAGATAGTCGTTGTTGGAGAAATATTCAGTAAGTAGAAAGATGTTGCCACTACAACCCAAAAAAGATTTGAAAGTCCTCTAATATTCAGTAAACTTCTAACTATTTCTACAACTATTCATTGTTACATTCAACTATACCATTTTACTCTGATGTATAAGGTGTTGCTAACACCCAGTGAATACCATGCTCTTTACAAAAATAAATAAATTATTTAGATAAAAACTCACCTCCTTGATCTATGCAGAGAGCCTTTATTAAAGTACCCTTCTCTTTTTCCATAAGTGTCTTGAATTTCATGAAATTCTCAAAAGTTTCTAACTTGTCTGCTAATAAATAAATCTAACTCATTCGACTAAAATAATTAATAATTAATAAAAATATTTACTTTCACAAAGTGATGTAGTTATCATAGACCCACATACGCCAGTATGAATTAGCTAAAGGAATTGTGAAGATTTCCATGATTACCCACTTGAAAAAAGTTTTCTTATTTGTTTTTCATAAATGCACCCTTTACATAAACCAAAAGAACTAATTTGAGGTAATACAAAGATCATACATTTCTAACTTAAAAGTTGCATGACTTTGAAATTGAGATGCCCATATCTCAAGTGTCAAATCTTGGATTTATTATGCTCATTGACAATAAGAGCTTAATTTTTTTACAATAGAGATTTTAAGTATAAATATCTTATTTTCTATTATTTGCACACTTACAATGGATTGCCCAAAATCTTTGTCAATAATAATGCATGCTTTAGTATCGAACAAAATAACATAGCCACGTATCATTAATTGCCCAAAACTTAACAAACTATGTGTCAGACATGAACAAAAAAAGAATTAAAAAGTAGTTTTACTATACTATCACTAGTTTCCACAATAATAGTGTTTTTGTCTTCAACTTGAATATGCTTGTTATCTCTTTAAATAATGGCTTATTGTCAATCATATGGTTCAAATATCTACTATCTAAAAATCAAACATCATTTTGAACTTTATTAGGATTGGAGTGAATCATAAATAATTTACTTTCCTTATTTTTCTTCTTTCAAATAATTTTCTTGTAAGCTATCCCTGTAATTGGTCTTTATATGCGTAAATATTTTGCAACTATAACATTGAACAAAGCTTTTGTTCCATTTTTGATCCCCAATAAACTTCCTCTCCTATCCATCATAATGATCTCTTCCTCTACCTCTGTCACATCCTCTACCATAAAAGTTTCCTCCCCTTCCACATCCTCTTCCAACAATGTCTTCCTTTTCTTTCTCCGCCTTGACTTGAGAAGCTTGAAATGTTTTTTTCTATATTTTTCTCAACTAATATATTTCACCTTGCCTCATGAGCTCGCAAACAACTCATTAGTTCATCAAATAAGAATATAGATAGATCTTTAATCTCCTCATTATAGTTACTATGTAATTATATTTTAAAGTCAAACTTTGTAAAATTTTAGGAATGATAATTGCATCATTAATGTTTTCTCCATAAGACCACATTGATTGACAATTGAAATTACTCTAGACAAAAATGTTGTAACGTTTCAAAACTCTTCATGAACAAGGCTTCAAACTCACTTTTAAGAGTTTGTAGTTTCATTGTTATTACCTTAGAGGAGCCATGGAATTCTTTCTATAGTAGTTTCTCATGCCTCCTATGAAGTTGTGGCGATTGTAGTTCTTGAGAAAATTATTTTATGTACTACTTGTTGAAGGATGAACAATATTTTTAAATCTTTCTTCCTATTTTCCCTTAATCATCTTTTATCAGCATCCTCGTTATCAAAGCTTCTCTATATCAAATCTCAAAGATCTTGAGATTTAAATAGGTTCTTCATTTTGATATTTCAAAATTCATAGCACTCTATGTTGAAAATAGGGATGAGGGGTTGAGAAACTCCATTAACTGTCATTGTTTTTTTCAACACAATGTGTTTAGCACTCACCTAAATAGTCATCGGGACACTTCAAACCTAGCGCTAATATCAATTTTGTTAGGTAGAGGATGAAGTTTAGTAAACAAAATGAGAAGAAGAGCTATGATGTTTTTTTGAAATTTTTTCTTTCTTCATCCAATCATTAACTTCAACATACATATAGGCTTCTAATTATAAAATTAACTTTACCCACTAATTCAACTATAGAGAACATGAGCAATTTTCTATTGCCCCTAGGGAATGATGTAGCAGTTAAGGCCCTCCGACGGATCCCAGGAATCTCGAGTTTGAGACATAGCTATGGCACACTATAGGGATGATTTCCCTCCAATGGATAGTGGATCAAAGAAAGCAGGTTGTCTAGATGGGCTATGGTAAGCTCTACCTGATTTATCCTAGTGGCATGAGAAACTTTCATGGGACCGAATTGGTCACCCTCAGGATTAGTCGGCATAAGCTGTGTAGGATCCTTTCAATGTTAGAAGGGGTGAATGGCACACTCGTCTTTTCATTGTTTCTTTCTTCTTGTCAATTAGAGTGAAATAAGTAATGGAATAAAGACAAAGAACAACACAAAAACAAACGCAAGGTTTTAATGTGGTTCGGCAACCCCTGGGCCCTTACTCCACCTATATATGTCTCAATCATGAACACTAAATTTTTCTCTTTTTTAGAAATTTTTCGGAGGTAGAAAAACCTCTTACCCGTTTGTAAGGCAATCACAATTATGAAAAAGATGCGTAAATAAAGTACAAGTATGAAAACAAAAATTCGTGATGAACCGGCTCGAAATCTTGAGTGTCGCAACACTCCTGCTGGCGCTTCCCTAATCACATGAGAGGAGTTTGGAGCACTTTGTTAAGAACAGAAACGAAGATGGATGATTTCAATTGATGTGAGAAGAGGCTGCTTCGAGCCCCTTTTATACTTCTCGATCGACACTCCTTTGGTTGACTGGATCTCTACCAACTTAGCTACAAACTCGATCCTGTTCGGGCTAAGTTTTAATCTTCTGATTGACTGGACACCCTCCGATTACCTAGAACTCAATCAAAATTTATCTGAAGACCAACTCGTTCGAACCTAATTAGGTTGACTTTCAATTGACCAAAAGGGTCAGGTCGATCGAACTTTTGGTTGGCCAAACTTCCTATCAGGTGAGCAGATCATGAGTCTGATGAGCCGGACCGATTCCCAACTGGTCTAGCCCACGCCTTTGTCCAACTTTTATTTTTGTAAAACAAACAAGCAGACAATAAGTAAAATATGCAAAATCTAGTACTTGGTTTACCTAAACTAAGTTTACTTGCTTTGCTAAGTGTTTAGCTTCTAGCCAACTCTTTTGGACTTAACCTAGTTTCCAACTAGATGTCTAGTTCTCAATTTGGTCTTCTCCTATCTAGTTCCCAACTAGGACTTTCGCCGCTTAATTAGTCCTGTTAGAACTTCTACTACCTAGGATTCAATCTCCTATGATTTGTTCATTGCTTGGAATTTACTCTTCCAAGATTGACTTCCAACGCGTAGCCCCACTAGGATTTCCATTATCTAGGATTTGCTGCCCTAGGGCTTTCCCTTGCTTGGAGTTCACTCCTCCAAACCTTTTCACTCACTTCCAAGCATCTAGTTCTATTTGGACTTCTTACTCACTTC
>JBBMKF010000112.1:7737780-7751834 GCA_037834155.1 Curcuma caesia | reverse complement strand
CTTCCATAGTTAACAGTGAAAAGGTCATAACTTACAGGGATTGCTACTACCTTTCCACATTTAATTTCGTTCAATATAAGCGAAAGCTGCAACACAATCAAGTGGGATTGAATTTTGTGAATTGGAACCTCCTTGCTTGATGCAGGTGGTAGCGTCAAAGGCTGTCCCAGTTAAAAATTCTTGGGCATGACCTGCTCATATATTATCACAATCAAAGGGAGTGTTAAAAATGTGTAAATATTCATGCTTTAATAAATAATTATCCTTCCAGACGATATAAAGAATCTCAATGAGATATCTTATAATTCCGCACAATGAGATTCGATCAGTTATTGCATGATTCTGAAAATATTGTGGCAAATTAGGATACAGCAGGTCAGAGGAAAGCTCATATGAAGTATAGAATGTCTCGATATTAAACAATCTTAAATTGGGTAAAATGTGGTTGAAACATTAGCCTTGCAGTATGCATGTGTTAAAATGTGTAAATTTAGGTGAGACCAATAAATTTTATAGTTAGACAAATTGAAAATACACACGAGGAATAGAAGCCAGTCAAACAAAACTCTAATTAAAATGAAGAGTGATATAGTCTAGCATGCCTGCTTAATGGTGGAATAAGATCCATGCAGCCAACTCTAACTACCTGACACTTAACACTGGATGATGATCACATGGAATACTAATACAATGAGTGTCATTAAATAAATTAACACAAAGGGGTTGAAGATCAGTGAAAAAAGTTTACTACTTGGACGTGACTTTTACTTACCTAAAACATTTTATAATATGGTTAAGTTCATTTATTTAAATTAGCAGACAGTTTAGTATAACCCCAGGTTGCTTCAATATATTGCTGAAGCATAAAAAGAATGTGTACCTCAAATATCATCAGAAAACTGCTCCATAGCTCTCTTGCTTCATTTTCATTAGGCTGCTCTCTATGTCTTTCAGTGCAGGTCTATAACTGCATGTAAGAAACGAAATGAACCATACCCTAAATAAACTCGTATAAAAAATATCCTATTCTTCTAAAACAAAATATCAATTTAAAATACCATCTTGAATTACTTATTCTACTGAACAGGAGGATCCACCAAAATAAGCTCTTATGAAGTTTTAAAAAACTCAGAAAATAAAATAAGATTCATAATTGTATCACCATTTTCAACCAAAGGGAACTCCACCCTTGACAAGTTACAGATATTTTAAATTTAGGTGACCTTTTGAATAAGATAAGAAACTGTTATGTCATCTGAGGTTTAGTTCAAGAAACATAATTTTGCATGAAGTTTTTTTGCATCTCTATGTTCCTTCTCATTCTTCAAGCAAGTCAGCTTTCACTTTTTTAATTTTCTTTTTGATCATCCATTCAATGAGTAAAGAATGCCGTGACCAATCCTAAGGCATAAATGTTCTTTGTAGTCCTAATATAATCAAGGCATTTGAAAATGATAATGCTAAAAAGGATGAGTGTGGGCATCAAAAATGGGTATATAAGTATGACAAAGTCAGATGAACACGCATTATATTTTTTTCTCATATAACTCTTAGAGGAGTTTTCATGAGACAATTTGAGTTTAAGTATGCAAGAGGATAATGTATAATACAATCATCACTTGTTTCATAATAAGTATGACAAAGTCCAATGAACAAGTATTAAAATTATTTCATCATAATCATTACAATTTTATTTTTAATATTGGCATACATCTCTTGTGTAAGCTTAGTAGAACTTTTAGTAGGATGGCTATAATTTGATAAGAAAATCAATTCTGTAGGTTTACAAGTCTTAATAGACTTTTTAGTTGTTAATGGACTTCTTGCATTCTTATTTAATTATGCTTGTTTAGTTATATTCCCTTTTCACCTCTTGGGTAATCTGAACAAAGGTTCAAAATCTTATTGTGAACAAAGGTTTTAGTGCCAAGCAGGAAAGAGATATGTTGGTGATGCCTATGATATGTTGAGCTTATGTCAATCAACAAGATAAGAAATCACCATTGAGATGCGGTAATTACTGCTGAAGTGAGGTGATTTCAAACCTCAGAACTTAGTTTTGCTTTCCGTCATGGGATAGGAGTCACAAGAAGGGAAGGAAAATCCAATTGGAAAGCTCATCAAAGATGTCAATATCAAAAGTGTCTTTAAAATCACTTTTAAAAGTCTTCACTAAAGTTCTACAACATGCCGACATCAAATTCTCCTTAAAAGAATTAAGTTATCAGGAGGCCCTACTAAAGTTTAAGTCCTATGGTAAAATTAAAAGATTTTTATCCTCAAGAGAACGATCACCATGTTAAATGATTGTCTTAGGTCAACATTTAAAATTTCTAGCAGTGTCAGAGTTTCAATGTTTGGCTGAAACTTTATGGTTTCGATATGGTATCATACTCCACTAAAACGATTTAAGTACTTATTTACTTTCGAATACCAGTGCATACCGATTAAAAAAATCTTTTCATTAATATTTGAGAGCAATATGCACATATCCAATAAGATAAATTTAGCCTAATAGAGTTTAAAAACTTAGTAGGATATTTTAATGAATTTAAAGTCTCAAAAGACATTTATTGGAAAAAGCTAAACTTCAAGGGAGGCAAAATGTAGTAACGTCAAAGGAAACAAAACCCAAATGCCACTTATCAAGAGCCAAATGCTTAGTCCATGTAGGACTTGTGACAAATCTATTTGCTAAGGACAACCTTCACTTAAGAATTTAACTTCTATAAGACAAACATTACAACCTAAGAGGTTTAGACTGAAGCCATGTTTACACAATACGAAAGATGTTTGGCCAAATGACCTAGTTGCTGATAATAATTGACAAGCAAGTGCAATAATCAAATTTGAGAAAGTTATTTTCCCTATAATATATCTAAAAGTCATCCTCCATTATTTCAAGTTGAGGGTTATAAGGAGCCAATTTAGATCACACATTTCTTTGTCTGCATAACCATCAAAATGAGGCTAATTTCTTAAGCATGAACCCTAGATTTAAGGCGGTAGATGGACTCATAGTTTATAAAATGACATAAATATTTACAAGAAAAGAAAAATAAATAGTTACAAGATAGGAGACCACATTTAGGTACTGACACGGCATAGCATCACACTAACTTGTGCAAGGGGCTTCAAATTTACAAATTGTCTCCTTTAAATTGAGCTTTGGTAAGCACAATAAGGAAGACAACTAAAGTTTTCTTAGATGGGGAATAGGGATGAACTTGCTACTTAAGCAAAAAAGGAAGAAAGGTCACAATAGATTTGTGATTGTCAAGTGATCTTGAATTCGACAAGAGGTGTAGAGCAAGTGCTGCAAAGCTAGATTTTATCAAGAGTTATGGCAAGGACAGTGTGAACATTGTTGATGAACATTGAGAAGGCTATTGGGAAGCACATCTAAAAAACTATAGGAGTTAAGGAGAAAATATTACTTATCAATGGGAGTCTATTGATATCGGGAAAGAAAAGGTGCATAGATGAAAGAGAGACAAGGATCTCAATGGTTGGTTGAGGTGCAACACTAGGGAACTTATTCATAAAGGAGAGTGGTGATGGGAAACGAGGTGCACAAGACGGCGGTTTAGGCTGGTAGAGAAGGGACTTACAAGGGAAGAGGTTGGATGCAAGTCTAAAGCAAGCACGCAAAGTAGGCACTCTAGGTGTCAATTTTTGTAATAGTTACCACTTGTGGAAAAGGTGGAAGGATGTGTGGGTTTACAATTCAATTATAATTGCGCCTTCTAAGACGTTGGAGATGCAGGAAGCATTCTGGGTTCAGGTGGATTGGTCGATTGGCAAGAAGGTCTTGCCCCCATGTGCTTGTTGTCACCAATAGGTGGGATGGGAATATGTAGTAGACAAAGGAACATAGGTGCAATTGTTGTTTTATAGTGAAGAATTCATAGGGATCAAATTCAAAAAAGTTGGGATATAAAGGGAGGAGTGAATCAGTGTTAGCTTCATTATAGTGATTGGGGAAAATAAGAAAGAAACAGCATGCGAGCATAGAAAGAACAAGAGCACATACACTTTTAACACTATCACCACTTAATGTAGTACTAAAGCCACACCAAGACTAATAGTATTAAGAAGAAAATTCCTAGAGATACAGGAATGAGATTTCTTTTAAAGACTACAACCTAAACAAACTTGAAAATAACAAAAATAAAATCATGCCCTAAACAAACTTATACCAAAGTACCCTATCTCCAGAAACAAGACGTCTGCCAATTCAAAAGACTGCCTTGTATATCTTATTCACTTAAACATGAGAATCTACCAAAAGAAGCTCTTAGAAAGTCTAAAAAACTAAAATATGATTTCTAATTGCATTAATACTCATGAAAAAAAATATGTGAATAGAAAGTGCTAAAGAGAATATTGGATAGGGGAATACAGGCATATGAGACTGTTGCGTGCTTGGACAGCACGTCTGTGTTCAGCAGTAAGCTTCATGACCTCTGCATACAATGCATCACATCTGCTCTGTTCTTTCATCAACAGATCCTAAAGCAAGCAAATCAGGAAAGTTGTAAAGTATTCTATGAGCATAATCTTTTATATGCCAGTGAGCAATAATCCTGCATGCGTATACAACTTGGTAATTCACAAACACTTGCGGACCAGATCAGAAATCCAAATGAACTAAAATTCTTGGAATTCTAACCAAGGAGAAAATACCAAAGTCATGAGTACTTATTTTATTAAACAATAAATGAAGTTTCATTGGTAAAACTTTATTTACAACAATAATACGAACACAGTTGGCTTTGGTTAACATGCTAACAAACACTGCATAAGTGAGAACCTAGAAAATGAATCTGTTGTATATAACCTTCCTAAAACATTTTCTTAAATGATAGCATCTGTAAGCTATCCTTTCAAATTTCCATAAAATCAAGCTTCCTGTAATGACAGTGATTCTAGTTTTGAGAACTCACCTTAAGCAACCTATTTTCAGAAGCATCTTTTCCTTCTGCACTTTCAGCTTCTGATTGAATAATGCCATCACTTGTTTGCAATAGGCTGACTTGTTCAGATCTATGTTTGTCCACTAGAATACGAAGATTTTCATTTTGTTTCAGACAGTTCTTCACCTGAGAATCCATGATTAGCAGTGTCATCCACACACAGAAGCCTACCATTTTCTATAATATTCTAAGCAGAATAGTTTCCATTTCAGCAAACAATGAAAAAAGTGCTAAACTTGCTCAAAAAAGTCATATTTATAGGCAAATCATCTTCTTAGTAAGGAGATAGAAGACGTATCTTCTTTTTTTGTATCATACCACCTCTAAGATGTGAAAAGTGATAAATGATATGTGTGAAAAATGTTAGCTGGGTTATTAGTTCACCTGTAATATACATAATTACACTAGGTACTTGTGTATTGTACTTTCTAAATACATGGGAGGAAGTTTATTCAATAGAGAAATAGGTGATATTTTTCTCAACTAAATTAACACTACGACTAAAAGGCTACTTAGCAACAAGTACCCAATAATGCTTCAAAAAGCATTGGTATTTTAATTTTTTAGCTGACGATGGAGCTGCTAATGCTTTATTTAGCATCGGAAAATTTCAAGAGATAACTGACATTTTTCCAAAACATCATTAAAGCATGTAATCATCATGCCACGACTGATGTAGATTTTGTATATGCTACGAAACAATTTGATAATTTATGAAAGGAAAAGAATCCTGATACACTATATTACTCATCTAACATAAACTCAACAGTCTCGTTTAGACATAAAATGCATTATAATCACCATGCCATGCCTAGATAAAAATTGCTTTCCAAAATAATAACAAGACCTAGGCATATGTAAAAAAACATTAGTAAGCATGTTAAGGTAGATGCTCTTAGTTTTGATGGTTGATTGGACCTAAATGCAATTTCTTCATTGATTAGCCAAAATAAAAGACTATTTTGGTTGATACAAAATGGCCATCCTTTCAAACAAGCATAATCTGTATTTGAACAGCTAAGAAAAGAAATATTCAAGCCAACCTAAATAGGCTATGACTAGAACCAATCGCCCAATAGCCTTTGATGAAAAAGTTACTTTTCAACACACTTTAAGAATCAATTTTATAGTAGGTGGATAATTGTGAGACGAGACATTTTTAAGTATACCCAAGTATCAAAGTTTAAGGACCCATGACCTACACACATGACTGAACATTGAAGAAATTGTTATTCATTTTATTAATAAACTTGGCCAAAAAATTAAACACGTGTTAAGTTGTTTGCCTCTAAGTTGATAGAAGCATTTTGCCATAAAACTTTTTAAATTGAACAATAACAAAGCCTCTTGCATTCAAGCAGTCACTTTGTTTGAATACCCTATATAAAATCAGCACTATTAGGGAAATTAACTAGCTCAAAATGTACTACAATTGTCATTCAATGAGTTAAAGCTACCATAATTTTTTTAAAAAAAAACTAGGATACTAGAAAGAAATAATTTTAATCCTAACTCTTCTGTAAAAAGGTGAAATCCGCCACTCCAGTGGCCCCACACGGTTGGCCCCGCGACCATTTGTGAGGAGGTAAATCGAGAAACTGCAATTAGTCACGACGGAGGAGGGTATTGCTCGGCTTCGCCGAGATTCGAACCCTTGCCCTCTTCTGTAAATTTTAATCCTAACTCTAATCCTAGCATAAAATGCTTTAATTTTTATACTAAGGGACATCTGATGTCAAAATGTTAAAAAGAGTCCTAGCCATAGAACCCTACTATGACATAAACATGAAAGGCTATTTTGAAAATCTAAGTGATGAAGAATTTGAAACATAGATATACCTTTGGAGATTGATTAAGTTGAGGAAAGAACTATAAGATTTCACGAAGTGAGTTATATCCTAATCATGACCACTATTTATCATTTAGGTTGGAGTTTTCAAAAAGGATCTGAATCCCAGTGTTAGCTCATTAGTAATTGTCTTATTTAAGTCAAGTAATTTTTATGTAAGTTTACCAAAAGAATAATTTTATTTTGGTTTATTCCCAATTTTGTTTAGGTTGGAATCTTTACTGCAAGGGACTCCAATCACCCATGTTAACTCATTTTTCATAACAAAGTTTCTTTCTGGTGACTTTAGTTTCTGATACCACATCACGTCTTCTGTCATTATCAGTCTTCCATTCATTAGCTAACAAAGGTAATTAGAGTTCAGTGAGGACAATTGCAATCAACTAAATGGAACGATATATACCTGGCTCTCCCACTGTATGGCAGTCTCCATTGCTTCCTGATACGAAGCTGACAAGTTGGAATTATCTTCAAACAACCTCTCTATCTCTGAAGACTGAGAATCAATCTGCTGAGACAGATATAAGGTACTTAATTAATATAATAAGGTCTATTGTGTTTGATGACAATGATTACCTCCATAAGTAGTTTTTGTCGACTGCTTTCAAGCCTCTCAACCATAACTGCCATGTCATGCAACTGTTTTTCAAATTTTTCCTTGTCCTGATATTAAAGAGATAACATGGTGATGTCATAGATAAGCAAAATATTGGAAGCCAAACTAAAAGAATATTTAAACCCTATTAAAGACAACAGGAAGCCCATATGAATTAAGCAAAATCATGACATATTAAGTCAATAATTGTGTGCTTTCTGAAAGTGAATCCTCATTTATTAACATAAATTTTGTTGCAATTACATGATCCAAATTATGCAACCACAGTACTCGCTGCATTTTTTTTTTGGAATTCTCCCACACCAAGAAAGGTTATGGGTTTTATGTTGCACTCTTTAGGTGTCCATCTCTGCTGATCATTTCCTTTAGAATTAGATAATACTTTCTTTATGCATGTCTATCCATGTTGTACTAATCCACTAGATTGCTTGAGTCCATTGATGTCTATTTCAAATTTATCCACAGACCTTTTTATATTACTATCTTCACTGAAAATTAAAAATACCTATTGCTTTCAAAGAATAAGTACTGCTGACATCATACATCCAATTGTTCAGACTGTCCCTTTCTGTTTTGTTTCATTTTCACAAATTTTTGTCATTGTCATTGTCATTGTCACTGTTTTTTTTTTTTTTTGAGACTATGCCTATGTTGTTGTAAAAAGCCCTTGACCTATGGTAGAATCATGCCATGAACGATCCATTTGCCCCTCTTTCATGGCATAAGAAGCAAATTCTCCACCTCGAATTTGGTTGGTTTTATACTGATGAAACCATTGTATCCCTCTAAGTCTGCAAAGATTAATATGTAAAACACATTCTCGGTTCTAGAATTTAGGGATAGAAAAATATTATATTTCTTATCATCCTTAGAGATAACTATTACACAGGTATAGCTTCATGATAAATCATAATTCTTAAACTACTGTGGCATTAAATTCATTAGACTAATAACCCTACAATATAATACTTTTAATATTCACCCACAAGTTAAAACATAGGCACTATCCATGACCAACTTGTTTTATAACTAAGCAAACTCTTATAAGCAAAAGCATAAACTAGGCATGGAAACAATGAACACAACAATAATCTCAATTAAATCCTACCAAATTAAATACCCACTGTTCCCAAATTATATGATACCTAAACTAAAACAATTGTCAACCAATTATTCAAATTTTAAATTGATTTCTTTTTCTTTGATTCCTTGTTTGCATCAACATGTGGACTAGATCTTATTTTACTAGGTATACATTGTTCCTAAAGTTGACCTGGCTTGACCTCTTGTTCAACCAAGCTTGGCCTCTTGCCGAACTTAGCTTGACTTTGAGTTAAGGGTGCTATTTTTTGGCTATTCTGACATTGGTGTTTGCCTTTAAATGCACAAATGTCTCACTGCCGCTTTTTCATTTGTGCATTAGCCTATTAGTAAAATGTATCAAAGATGTTCCTCTCAATTATTTTAAAGAGTATTGCATATGAATGCAATGGCTACCATCCAAATCACAATAGAAGGTCTTCTAACAACATCAGAAGTTACTTCTAAAGACCATTAGTAAGCTTCTATGTTTGCACATCAGAAGTTTTTGAAACATGAATCAGTCAAATAAACAACATGCAGACAAATAGATCAAAGCAATGATCAAGACAGGGTTACAATAACAACCATTTACTAGCTCAATGGAATGCATGATAGCAAACAAACATTCTCCTGTTCAGTTAAATATTTGATAAAATGTAGCATATAGGGATTGTTGAGATTTTAGAATTTACTGAGGAAGATATCTTGCGCACAGCAAAATCTGAAGCATCTTCTGTGGGCATAAGAGAAAAACCAAAGTGAGAATTCCAATCTTGGAAAGAATATTCTAGTAGAGCAGAAAAACAACTTTTCTGGTAGTCATGGATTATCCTAGCAATTTTAAGTATACTTTGTTATTGATATTTAGTGAATAACCTGAAATCTTTTTATTCAAAGATGCAAGTTTATCTTCCAGCTCTTTCTTTTCAGATAACAGGGATGAGCAGCGTAACTGTTCTGCAGATAGTTTTTGCTGCTCTTGTTGCCTCAGCAGCAACTCTTGCTATGTCAGGAAGCAAGAGAGAGTAAATTAAAAGAGTCAAGATATTATTCAAAGTAACAAAGGATAAGAGACAAAAAATTATTCACCTGTAATCCAGTTTTCAAATCCAATATTTCCTTTTCTAGGGAAAGGATGTGGTTTGGTGAGCCGCCAAACTGCATGTCACTGTGAGTAGTCCCCGTCAGTCCTTGTTGCTGCAGTAAATTTAGTTCTGCCCTTAAATCTGCTGCATCCTGTTCAGCCTACTGACAAAAGAAATATCAGCATTTGAAACTATTTGACTTCAACTCAACCATGAATTACATACTCGATATTGATCCTCTTCTGCTTCCTTTAACCGTTTCTTAATAGATCGAAGTTGTGAAAAAGCGTCTTCCTGAATCAAGAGAAAATACTGAGTCTTAACCAAGAAACACACATAACTATTTTTAGCTTATAATTAATTGGATACTCTGGCAACAATTGCTGCGTCCTTCTCAATGGAAATATCTTTTAGAGATTTTCTTAGCATAGGCAAACTATCTTGTTCCTGGCATAAACGAAACAACATAGAAATTAAAATAGTAACAAGAGTTTCTACAAGTTCGAGGCAACAATCTTTGCTAAGGTGTAATTTGTCATTTTTACCAAATCATTTAAGCGCTTCATCAATGAATCAATTTGAATTTCCTTTTCATCAAGCTGTAAAACAAAAGTATATCAGTCTTTGTTGGCTATCATAAGAAAATCTACCAATTTTGGTAGAATACCTTTGCCAACAGTTTCTGATTTTCCCTCTCAAGCTCTGCATTCCTATTCTCAAACTCCGTGAGTTGAGATGACAATACATATGTATCTCTCTGCATTGAGAACCAAAATCACTTGTAAATTCTTGTTAAACAAAAAAGACCAAGAAGAAATCTCAAATACATCAAAAAGGAAAAACTAAAGAACTGAAAAGGAAAAAGGAGACAAGAACCGCTTAAAGTTGATTGGCTACCCACTTACCTCAAAAAGTCAATCTAATACAAAAAAAAAACAATTTATATATATTTATATTGTTAATACTCCCTCATGTGAGAGTGGTGCGGTGGGGTACTTGATTTGATTCACTCAAATCACTACATGAATAGATTAGATATTTTTAAAAATAGGCGAGATTCAAATCAAGATTCGAAATCTCAAGTTGTACCAAAGTTTCAAGTTTTGCCAAGAACTACACAATTGTGGTGCTATGTCAGTGTGCCGACTCATGATACTATTAGTGAATTGCAAGTAAAAGAAAGGAGATAAAAGTAGAAGAAAAGGGAAGAAGAAGAGAGGACAATTATATGTTTAAAGTAGCATTTTACAACAGCCTTTCTGTCTCATCTAGAGTGGTTTGTGCGAATACAAGTTATAAAAAAAAAATTATTTCAATTCATCTTGATGTGTGTCATAGCATGCTAAGAGGTATTGAATTTTGTCATGAAACGATTCTCACCTGCATGACAAAATAGTTATCAGCGGGGCACGATACTCAGTGGTATGATCAGCATATGTGGCATAGGAAAGATTATTTATGCTAATTAGAATTGAGTTTTGATAACTTACCAAAACAATATATTTTGCCTGTATCACCTAACACAACATGAACACATAGAATGAGATTTCAAATCATGATACACACATCCAACTTTCTACTCTAATATCATATTAAACCACTTATTCTAAAAGCTCTGCATATTAAGAAAGAAACCATTTTATATATTTATATTGTTAACATAAATGAAATAATTGTTTTTAACCCTAGAACCATATTTACATGTTTATATACTGCACAAACCAAATGGACCTCAAACTCATCATCCTCTCTTTTGATCTTTTCTTCATAGTAGAGACAAGGGGAAACTGAAGGAAAAAGGAGCCACCTATAAGTTACTATCCACTTGTAAGAACAAATTAATGTACACTTATAAGAATGAAGAAAACTTTAAAACATCTACAGTAGCTAAGAAAGAGGCCAAGAAAGCAGTGAGTAGAGCCAAGAATAAAGCTTTCAAACACTTGTATCAACATCTTGATGCCACGGAAGAGGAAAAGGGGCGTCTATAGAATAGCTAAAACGAGAAAAAGAAAAGCAAAGAATTTTATCCAAATAAGATGCATTAAAAATAAATCCAATAAGATACTAGTGAAGGATGAGGAAATAAAGAAACAATGGAAGAAGTATTTTCATCAATTTTGTAATGAAGGTTTAGGTACTAATTTAACTTAGGAAATTTAAATAAGTCAGAGCAATATAGAAATTTAAAATTTTCAATCCAGAAGCATAATAGGTATTAAATGGGATGAAAAATAGGAAAACAGTGGGATAGGATCGGATGATATTCCAATAAATATATAGAAGTTCCTAAGTAAGATATTGAATGACTTACAAATTTATTCAATCTAATATTGAAAATGAAGAAAATATCTAATCAATGGATGGTAAATACTTTAGTCTCCTTATATAAAAACAAAGGAGGCATACAAAAAAAATTATGTAAATTATAGAAATATCAAACTAATGAGTCAGACCATAAAACTTTGAAAAAGTGATAGAAAGAAGATTAAGAAAGGAGATCAAGGTGATCGAAAAATCAATTTGGATTCGTGCATGAAAGGTCGACGATAGAAGATATACATTTTCTCATACAATTAATTGAAAAATATCGAGAAAAGAAGCAAAATTTGCACACATATTCATTGACTAAAAAAACTTATGCTAGAGTCCCGAAGGGAATTACATGGAGAATTCTAGAAAAAAGGTGTTAGTGTAGCATATATTGAAACAATTAAAGACAGGTATGAGGATGTAATGACAATAGTGAAGACTCCAAGCAAATTAACCAAAGCATTTCTTATAAAAATAAGATTACATTAAGGAACAGCTCTAAATCCATATATTTTTACACTAATTATAGATGAACTCATTGAATACATCTAAAACGTGTTACCATGTTGCATGTTGTTTACAGGTAATATTGTTTTAATCGATGAGACACATGAATGACTAAATGCTAAGCTCAAATCTTAGAGGGAGACACTCGAAGTTAAAGATTTTAGACTTAGTAGAATAAAGATATAATATTTATTAAATTTAAATTTAATAAACGTAGCAAGATAATTATTAAGATAGAAGATGATAAATTACCTTAAAATTTTAAGTATGTAACATAATTTTTACAAAAAATTGGAGAGATTGATAAGGATATTTTATATAGGCTAGGATTGTTGAAATGGAAGAGAATGTTAGGTGTTCTTTATGATCGTAAGATACCTCTAAACCTGAAAGCAAAGTTTTATAAAATAAAAACTAGACCTACTATGTTATATAGAGTTAAATGTTGGAATATAAAGATGCGAGTCATAGAGATGAGAATATTAGTTAAGGTGGTTGTGCGGACATATGAGGATGGACAAGATAAGAAATGAAAATATTAGAAAACAAATCAAGAAAAACTTTATTAAGTGATATGTACTTAGGTGACTAATAAATGCCCTTGTTAAGTGATATGAGAACATGATAAATATACACATTAATCAAGGAAGGAGGAGACCAAGAAGACTTGGTTAATAGTGATAACACAGGATAAAATATATTTAAATATATATGATGACATAGTATGTGATCAAGACTAATAGCGTAGGAGGATCTATATAGCTGACCATATTTAGTGGGATAAAGGTTTGATGGTTGTCGTTGTTGTTGTAATAGAGACAAGGGGAATTGATTGCTTTCCCTCATTCCTTCCCTATGTTTGGACTCCCTTCCTCTCAATTAGACAAAGTGTCATGGTTTCTTTCCTATTGGTTTTCCTCTATGTCATTGCCACGCCATTTAGTTAACAGCGAGTAGACGAAACTTGAAAAGGTGATAAAGTTGACATGAAAATAACAACATTGTCAAAGCTTTGAAAACTTTTCTCTAAAGGCTGTGACAGATTTGTAAAATCCTGCAAATGTCCTAGTACATTTAGTAATGAACCCTATCAAAAACTCAAAAAATAACATGGCGTATTATCTAATGAACCAACATATCAAAAGAAAATAACCTCTGCTGCCACTCGATTCCCAGCCTCTGATCTCTGCGCACCTGCAAGAGATAGCGAAAAAAACAACTAGCAACTATTTCCAGAAAGACAGAAGATTGCGAAAATGAAGAGAGGTAGAGGACAAACAGTACCGTAGGGATTGGTGGATTCAAGATCTGAACCGGAAGGGACCTTGTGTATTCTCTCGGCGGCTCGCTTCTGGCGGATCTCTTCCAACTGGAATAGAAAAACGGAACTGTCGGAGATCTGGGAGAGAGATGACGAAGAAGAAGACGCAAGGATGGGAGAGATAACAAGGGACCAAATTACCGTTCGTCTTCCGCGGGAATGCGCATCCATGGCGAGGCGAGCAGCGAGATCGATACGGGAAGGTGAAGGAGGTTGGCTCTTTTGGTTTCCTTCTCAGGCGATCGCCGCCTTGTCGGGCTTTTTAGCCCCTTTTCTGAAATAATAATAATAATAATAATAATAA
>JBBMKF010000112.1:7722630-7737680 GCA_037834155.1 Curcuma caesia | reverse complement strand
GGATAACTTTTTGCAAATGAAACATACTGCCACATCTTTCTTGTCCTGCCTTTGATTTAGCTTTGACTCCACATGAGGGACTCGTATAGAAGTACTTGCCCTTCTTCGTGGGCTTCCTCTTGACTTTCTCTTAATTCCAAATGAAACGAATATTTTGAAGATCAAACGTGTGAGTATGCATAAACTGTACTCTAAATTTACTGGATGAGCAAACCAAAAGAAAAGAATGTCTACCTTCAAATTAGTCGAGCAAAGTCCAAACACTTGAATTATAAAAAAAATAACACTTTAAACATTTTGTCCACCTTAAACATCTTACGATTCATGATGTGCATAACAACTAGTCAAGGATTTTAGCATAAGATTTATCTACAACTTGCAATCCATGCTAAAGTTTTAACAGAGACAACCTTTTAATATGATCTATCCTCCTGTTGAATGATTTTCCATGGACAGACCTTGTACCATTAAGAATAGTTATTCTTCACGTACAAATAGTTTAGCTTAACTAGTATTGCATCTCAAGCAGGGGCCAACACTACAACACTACATCAAGTAGGAACTCCAGCTGAACGTGAATTTCATGATCTTCAAAGGTAATCTAGATTAGTAGAAAAAGGTCTGCACTTCTAACCAAAACATCACAGTTAGCTGGAACACATTTAGTGAGATATTCGTTTGTTGTCGGTTATCTTTTCTCATCAGCTGCTTCATGCTATCAATGCTCGCTCTCAGTCAGCTTCAATTGTGAATAATAAATTTTGCTGTGCGACCTGAACCCTGCGGTCACAAAGTGGAGTTTTCAGATGATATTATTGAAACGAAATAAGTACAATTTAATGCAAAAATATTGGATATTTCAGATGCCTATCGTTCACAGGGCCCTATTCCTTAGGAGCTGTGTGGCATTTCATTTTGGTGAGAATTCCAGTTCCAGATTGTTAGCAAGAATAAATCTTAAATTATCAAATGAAGAGTTAGAATGAAAGGTCATAAAAGTTATGTAGCCTTATACTTGAGCAAGGTTTTAGGAGAACAAATTATTTTCAATATGTATAATATGTAGATAATAATTCCCTTTTACATACAGAAAATGAAGCTTTTCCTTTCAATCTGGTATCAAAACCTCTCCAGCTTAGCTCTATCAACCCTCTGTGACCCTCTTCCTTCTCCTTCAATTGTTGTCCTCCCTACTGTTCCTTCACTTGTTTGGCAGGGCATCAAGACATTGCTCCATGCCCAACTGCTGCCGCACTCAACCGTTGTTGCATCCTACAACAGCGTCATCCTAATGCCCACTTCCACTACAACATGCCAACCCCCAATCCCTCCATGTCCAACTACCACTGTGCCAAGCCAGTCACAAGCTACAGCATCTCTGCTTACTAGTCCATAGGTCCTAGAGTAAAAACTGGAGTTTCAAACCATATAAAATATTTACATCAATTTCTCTTTTTTTTTTTGCTTTTATATTTCTTTAAGTACTCGCACAAATTTTTCTACATCTCATTCATGCAAGTTTTTCAAATACAAATCTCTACTCATGCAAGTCTTTCAAAATCAACATTTCCACTATATATTCTTTTCACACTTAAAAAGGCATTTTATCACAATATTTTAAATCCATTTTTGAGTCTTTATTTAGAATACTTTTTCCACAGCATTTTTCAAAAACTTGAAAACTTTTTTTTTCAAAGCATTCAAGACATTTTCCCACTGCATTTAGATAATCTGATGAAGTTTTAATTTTAAATAATTTCGATTATGCTATTCACACCATCCCTTCTAGCACTTCTCTCGACCTAACAAGTATATGTCCTTCAATATGAGACCAAGGTATTATACTAGTCGATACGGGCGGAATTTACCATTCCGTCCGCCAATTGACGCCAGTACCAACATCGCGAGGCTACCACAACTCACAGCAGCCTTGCAGCAACCTTCGCAACCTCACGAAGGCTGTCGCAAGGTCGCGACAGCCTCTACAACTTGCGTCTTTTTTTCTTTTTTTTATTTCTTTTTTGTTTATTTTTTTTTTACTCTTTTAATTTTAGAAGAAAAATTATTTCGTTCCCTTTTTAATTTCTTTCTTTCTTTTTATTTTTCCCCTTTCATCCATTAATCTTTTTCTTCATTACTAATTTTTTCCCTCCTTCGGTCATTAATTTTTTCCCCTTCATACATCCATGAAGATAAACAAAGAGAAATAAATAGGTTAGTTTTTTTCTCTCCATCTCTTCACAAGGTAAATAGAGAAAAAAAAATAACATCTTAAACTCTTTAAGGATGCTTTTTTCCTTCTGCATCCGTCCACAAGGTATTCATAGAGAAAAAAAGAAACATATTCTTGAGAAAGATAAAAAATAAATATAATATAATTTCTAACTTTATAAAATAGACTACTATTAATGAACTAAATTATTTTCTATATAAATTTGGTTTAATTTTAAATTAATCAAAATAAATATAAATAAAATCTAGTTTAAAACTATTTAATATAGCCATGCCTATTTGATGAACTTCAATTAACCCTAAATCAATTTTTGCTCAATAAGCATCAAACATTTCACGAAATAATATCAAAATTTAAAATCAACATTCAACATCTCAAATATAACTTAATAATAAGCATCTATGATAATAAAATATTAATAAAAATATTTTTTATTAATATATTTTATATTTAAAAAATATTAAAACAAATACGGTATAATACGATACCGAAACTGTATTGTTCAGGTTATAAACCGAAACTCCAACAGAGTGAAATTTTAAACCTAGTTTGTAACCACTAATTAGTCTAGGGACCTAAAAAACTGATTTAAAAACTCTTACAATTACAAGACTTAACATCTCTATTGCAAGTGATTCAGTCATTTTCTTAAACCGTCATGTCATCATTAGGAGATAGCTTGAGAGTTCTAGCATCTTTAAAAAGCTCTAAAGAAAAGTCTCTTGTTTAAAGGTTAAGACCATCATTAGACTGTGAGCATACATTACTGCCCGGTAAGCTCTCTCAAGCTGACTAGGAGGCTCTCTCAAGATAGATTATCTCACATCACATGGCAATTTTATTCCTATAATGCTGACACAAATTTATAAAAATTTCATTAGAATTTCCCTATTTTCAACATTTCATATATATGTTCAAATCATGCAATTTAATATAACAACAATACCAACACAACACATAATAATCACACATCCTAATTCACATTCAACAAACCACCACTATTGTAATCACCCATAACACTAGGTTGCAAGAAATCAATACCAGCCATAGCACAAAAGACTTAGGGTCAAACTTTAAATAATTGTTTTTTAGAAATTGAAACATTGCATCCAAAGAAACCAAATCTACATGATTGAAAAACTAATATCAAAACGTTTAACAAAACCTACAGTTTGAGACCATAATAAAAAAAACACTATTACAGAATCACCAATAACAAAAACATGAGTCACCGGTGTGCAACGGAAATAATATATAAATCAGTATATAAATATAATGAGTTATCAATGCATTTTAGACAAACATGTTATTCACCACACTTATTCTCTGATATTCACCTCTTATAATTCATGTTATTTAGGCGATCCATATTAGACAAGTGTGTCCTAAGGTGAGGTAATCTTCTAGCCAAGCAAGAGAATATTATTCTTGCTAGGTTGAGTATAGAAGCAGATTCTAAGGTTAAAGGCCTAGAATATGTTGCTCATCTTGATCAAATAGGTTACAATAGAGTTGTGACATGATGCTACAGAGTCATATTGCGATGTTTAAGTTGTTATGTATGCATCTAGTATTTCATGAGGATAGTACAAAAAATCTGATTGTCACTATGACAGAATGCAGTCCAATGAAATTATCAACTTGCAGATCAACTCTAGTGATTAGTTAGCATATTTGCCTAGAATCAGATATATCTACAAGCTAAGTTTCCATGATATTTTAGAATTTGCTTGATGGAGAATCAGGGAAACATTAAAAATCTATATAGTTTAGGGTCTAAAATATAAAGTTCTAATAATGAATAATAGTATAGGTAGAAAGGACCAGCTAGCGTACGAAAAACCCTAAATAGTTTCCCTAATAACTTCTATGTATACATTATAACCATGAAAGTAGGAATTGTAAGAATACTAAAAACATGAGAAAGAATATATTCTCATAAAGCTACTCATTGTTAAGAGAACGAAAAGGAAAATATGACCAAAGCAGCAATAACCATGAGAGAATCCTTGACAGAGATGCAAAAGATTTTTCTCAAAGAAGAGATGACAGCGAAAATTAATTAGGGAGAGTATTAAAGAATGGAGAAATAAGTTAGGAAAAGGACCACAATGTTTGTGAAATTCTGATCCATCATTGCATGGAGAATCAAGATAACCAACTTCATAACAAATATTTTTCTGATAAATAAGAAGAAAAAAGGAGAAAGAGCAAACATGTTAAGTTGTCTATGTTGCAATAATTTAGACATCCAGATAAAATAAATTGTTTGTTACAAAGGTAGTTAAAATTTAGTTCTTCAGGTAGGATTACTCCAAGGAAAACTTGGGGCTTGCCTAACACCTTTGTTGAAAAAAAAGAAGAAGAGAGTTATTGGTTGCAATAGGTACTGGAAATTTAGTTCTTCAAGTATGGTTAGACCTAAGAAACTTGGGACTCACCTAGCACCTCCTATGAAATGCTATCCTAACTTACACATGATTTAGGACATCAACTACAGAGTAAACTAGTAAGTGCTTATGCAACTTCTTCAATGAGTTTAGTTCTATACACTAATCTGAGCACTTTTTGCTAATATGCAGCAATAAGTGAAAATTCCACTACCTTAAAAATATATTAAAAATAAATAAACAAATTCATAATTATGACATAAGCACCAGAAGAGACGTTACAATGGTCGTGTGCCTTAATATCGAAATGCCACGAATTGTGCTCCCTTTATCACCAGAAAGCAATAGCTGCACATGTGGAATGCTCTTCCAACTCTCACCCAAAGCAGGTTTCAGATGTCCCTGCTGTCCTCCAACCATATGATTAGTTACCTTATTAACATCACGTAATAAAAAGTTAGAATCTTCAGGATGGCTGATGTACGTCTTAAATATAGATAAATGTTGTAAAAGATGTCAGCATAAGAGAATACAAAAATGTGTTTTATTAACTGTTCGCTTTCATTACCAACTGAAACAATTAAAGCAGTCGTCTACCTGTTAAATGTATTGTAATGATTCAGCTAAGATAGATCAACTACTTAATACAGAAGCAATCAATATTAAAAAAAGCCTCCACATAAGCTGCTTATGCAGCCACATAGGATTAAGCAAGGGGGGACCAAATTGTATCCTCTTATGGCCGCAATAACATAGAAGCTAAATCAATCCTTGGCTTGTTAAGTTTCAAGTCATATCCAAGTTAATATCAGTTACATTAAATCAATTTTAACAAATAGATAAGGTAGAACCATATTTAATATATATCCATGTTAATTTTCTTTATTATGGATCACGTAGGTTTGCTTAACATGAATTTTATACACTGTGTTTTATGTTCTAGATATTATTATCATTCATAGGCAAAATATTAGATGTGAAATTTTTGAATTTTATAGGATGATCATTTTAACCTTTAAGTAATACTTAAAAAATTTTCTATATTGTTGATTGCTTAGGTTAATTAATTTAACATATTATACAGAAGAAGCAAAATCCTTTGTTTTATGTTGTGATAATTAACTTAATTTTTTTATACAATTTTATTTTGGAAAATAATAAAAATCATAGGCTGCCACATATGCTATACTGACAGAAAGTTCGGATATCTATTGATTTTTCTGAACACTTCATGGGAAAATGAGATTGAGATACTTTTCTATAACTGCTGAACTACATCAGCTATTTGAAGACGACCTCAGACCTTAAAGATGAATATTTTAGGCTTATGTCTGATGAGAATACTTATTGTCAGATAACAGTACGTTAAACATTTCACATCAATTCTGACATCTATTCTCCATGCAACACATGAATTGGTCATATTAAAGATCTTTTCCTCATTTCTTATCGATCCATTAAAGGAGATTCTGATAATACTGGAAACGGCTTAAGTTTGCAATTGATTTCTTGTTGTCAAGTTGCAGCCGTTATATACCTACTTTTCTCAAAAGAAACCAAAATTTTTTAATCAACTAAACTAGGTACAAATTTAAATTTCTATAGTTTGAGGCTCACCTAGTGGTTGTTGGGTCATTGTGAGGACGTAATTTGATTTGTTGGGTGCTAATTTGGCTTAGGTTTGATTCGGGCTCTTAATGGGTTCCACTTGAGGCTGAACCAGTCAGGATTGAGTGAGATAGCAATTTAGGCTAGACTGAATGGATAAGAATGGTTCAGTCAGCTGGGGAGCTCCTTGCTCCCCTTCTATTCACTGACTCAAGAAGGAGCTCACCCTCTTGACATTGCAAGAACAATGGTAACAATCAACCATGACAACGAGTCGTCAACTCTCCCAATGACTTACAATAAAGGTTATGTACCCCTCTATTAATCAGCATAAGGAAAGGTCAATTCAATCTTTCCTGAAAAATCATTCATCTTAGAAACATTGATGGGAAAAAAATGTTTAAAAAATTATTTATTTGAAAAAAAATACCAAAAAGTGAGTTATGCTCCACTAGAAGATAGATGAAATAGATTGGACTTTGGCCTAATTAGAGGTAACAAATGATGAATTGATCAATTAAAAAATAAACCATATATGATGGTTCGAGTATATTTAATTAGATTAGTGGTATTATTAGATAGTTGGGAATTATTTGTCTCTTAACTATTTTTCCTTTGTCCTCGCACTCCCACAGCCTATACACTACATTGCACCGCCACTAGACATACTTGTTGCCACGCTACACTCACCCGCTGCCCGCTGCCGCCCCTCCATGGTCGCCAACCATTTGGTACTCATCTTCTTCTCCTATATTCTCGCTATCACTCAGCTCTTCTCCTTCTCTCCTCTCCTCCCTTCTCTCTTCTCTCCCTCTTCCACCACCATTCTGCCCCTCTCCTCCCTTCTCTCTTCTCTCTCTCTTCCACCACCGTTCTACCCCTCTCCTCCCTTCTCTCTTCTCTCCCTCCTTCATGCCATTCCACCCCATGCCGTTGGTGCCAAAATCATCTCGCACGTCCGTCGGCAAGTGGTACAGCAAGCATAGCTCAGCACTGGAAATAATGGTTGTGACTATATGACCAAAGAAGTTGTGATGGTAAGGTTTTTGGAGATCACATGATTATACATATTATGATTACATGGCAATTATGGAAATTAGGTATTGTTGATGCCTAACTAGATTATGAGATGTTTGACTTGGAGGATTATGGTGTTTGCTAATAGTAAACTTATGGCTACCTGTTTGTTGTGTGTCTATCACAGTTAGGTGCTATCTAATTAGAGATCCTATGAATGAAGAAACAATGGGCCTATGATAAATAAACAGATCATAAAAGGTGAACGAGAAGCACAATTATTACCATTAAGCCTGTCAGTTTTAGCAAGAATATGCAAAGTTTTGGCTTTATTTCAAAGTAGCCTTCTAGGTCAATTTGGGTGATCCGCCAAATTTCAATTGTTGAGCATGAATTTTTTTCCATTAGCAATTTACAGATTCATGACAGAGAGATTGGCATTCAAGTAGCTATCAATAGACTTGAAAGATATAACATAGCATTCACCTTCTTTTATTCTTTATCAATCTTTATGAGAAACTATCCTACTAGTATGACTTACAATTCGTATCTTACACTCATCCCCAGATCATCTTGGGACAAGTCATTAGGCATTACAATTTACAGCTACTATTGTTGCTATGGACATTGCTAAATCTGAGATTGAAATTCTGCATGACATTTCAAATTTTCCTTAAGTTTGTTATATATGTACTTTAAAATTATAATAGACATCTTATTATAGACTTTATTATAGTCTCTGCTTATATGTTTTTCAAATAAATATTTTGTTTGTGTGACCATCATCTCTATTGTTGATAATGTTGACCGAGGACAAGTTGCAAGCATTGTTTAGCATTTTAATGACATCTTTCAGTAGTAGGCAAAGGGTGTGGCAATATTGTGCACAAGCAAAATGTGTTCACTTGGGGCATTGGCTGGGCTCTTAAGGATGGTAGCTGACATTTGTTTGAAATTGGGTCTAACGGCGCTTGAAGGAGTGGCAGAATATGATCAATTGGATTTTGTGACAAAAATTTTCAACAAGGAGATGCCTTTGCTTTGGCCCATCAAGAATCCAATCAATGATTGATTTCAGTTTTGTTCACCCAAAAAAATGATTGATTTCAGTTTTTATCCAAAACATTGATTGATTTCAGTTAACAATATCATTGAACTTGGTGTTTGGAATATATTCCTGGAACAGGAATCATAGTGCTGGTCTCTAGATCACTTAGTCGTTTGTATTCTTCACAATTGCAACACTCGACGTGTTCAATATAAGTAGGAATTTGTTCCATACATCAGTGAAAATTGGAAAAGGAAGAAAAAAATAGGTCAAGCTAAAGAATGAAGCATCAAATTGTCTGGTGGATGATGAATGAAATATTAACAAGCAAAATCAGATCATATAGATAGTATAATGGAATTGCATGTACCATATCAACCTGAAGAAAATGTAAAATTTTGAAGCGAAGCACAAAATGCAGCATCATAACTATTTTCAGTACTTACCAGTACAGATAGATTGTAATCATTTGCTATCCTTTTCAACAGAATGCCAGTTGATATCATCAACATTCGTCCTGCATTCAATTGAGTTATATACTTGAAATGCTCATTATAATATGAATTGTTTGCTCAGGAAACACCAATAGTTTCACTGGCATACATAGTTGTCACATTCTCGGATGAACAATTTGCATATTAGAAGCGAAGGCATCCTGGCTCTTAGCCCATGCAAGAATCAAGTATGAGCTTCAGCAACTATAAATGGATGGCAAGTACTGTCCGTGGATGAGAAATCAGATTAAAATCTAGGCAAAAATCAACACAGGTTTTGGTCATGACAGATTGAAGACCCAAACCAATGAAATGAAGATGCACTACCATGATTACATCATATTCGTTCACTATCACAATTACATTACATTGTTTACTACAATAGTAGCTTAAAAATTTAGAGCCTCCTATCTTAACATCATATAACATATCCTAGAGAAATAATTTTTATTATCAATGGTATAATTTTAGTTTTTTAAACATGTTAATGAAGAATTAAATGGAAATTGATAAAATTAACATGTAGGCAAAGACTGTCCAATCAAATAATTCCTTGTTAAATCTATGGCTCTTCAGGGAATAATTTCACCAATATAATCTAGTAAAACCCTAAATTCACTATACTTAAAATCAACTCAGTAAATAAGGTTATGTGACAATTTTTTGAGAAATTTCTGGTTAGATTTGTGATCATTTATCAGAATTTCCTTCATGTGCCATCTTTGATCTGAACTTAACCCCAAATAATAAGATTAGGTACAAAAAACTGATATTCTTATTTTGCATGGCCAACTATTGGGATCTAAATTAGTAGCAACTCATTTTTGACATCCGGAAGAATTTTCTGAAACACTATTGTCCTATATCTGATCTAAATAAAACCATTCAAGTAGAAATCATATTTGGTTAAGAAATAACTAATATAATAATGGGTTGTATGGGAAAGCGAATTAAACTATCATCCTGATAAGATAACAAAACCATTTACTGCTTTTGCAAACTAGCATGCAAGATATTATGGGGAAATTCTGGGGAGAAAAAGGTTGTGAGATGCAAACATGTTCCAATAAGATGCATCTAATCCAATTCAGAGTAGTATACCTTGTGAATTTTTGCTTCCAAGAATAGGTGCTATGAGAGTTGCAATCGAATCAATGATAAGCAGTCGTATGCTGTTTCCATCACTTTTTTCCTGATCCATTTCATAAATTTGTTTAATGTATTTAACCCTCAGCACTAATAAAATCATTCAAAATTGAAATGGTACCAACACAGCCTGATAGCTTAGTCTGTTTTCAAGTTGACGCAGAATATCCAACAACTCAAATATGTCATATACTGACTGGCAAAGTATTCTACTCATAATCCTTTTGACTCTAGTTTCTTCATCCTACAGATGGATTAAGGTCGACCAAGAAATGAGTAATGTATTATATGACTTGTAACATATGTGTGTGTTATTGTTCCTCAAATAGGAAATTCAGTTAGTAAACATAATTATCAATGCCATATGAAGTCAAGGGAACAAATTTCTGAAGAGATGTGTAAAAAGGAAGGATGACTACCTCTTCAACCGAAGTAGCAGTACGTTGATTAACCATGGATGCAATGCGGTTTGAGGAAAAGGAGTTACAAGTATCCAAGAAGAAAACAATACCCAGATTCATGTCTGCAACACTCAGTGCAGAGCACAAACATATCTGCATAACATGATGAACAAATTAGCTCCTATGAAGTAACGTAGAAAACCTAAAATATAAAACAATCACAAGTAGCATGTAGATTTCATCCAGTAGTTCCAAGAATTAGTATGAATGTCAAAATACAGACATTCTTACCTGGGTTTTACCAGACGATGATGGCCCCACTATTTCTGTCAACTGACCAATGCGAAAGCCGCCTTCAAGAAGGATGTCAATCCTGATCAAACCATTCAGGAATCCTTAGAATTACCATTATATCTAAGTAAAAGTATTTAGTTACATAAATGATGAATGATAGTATCGAGATTAGCAATTCAAGTTACCCTTCACAGCCACTGGGAAGAAGAAGCTTATTCTGTTTAACATCCTCAAGCAGCTCCAAACCATTAAGCCATGGTGGCTGTCGTCTGCCTATAGTCATAAAAAACATTTTTCATCCCTGTTAACCCTATTATTTGTCTATATACGTTCTGGAATCGTAGTGTGAGTATAACAAAGGAAAAATAGCCTACCAATTGAAGCTTGTACATAAAATAGCAGAAAAAATACACGAAAACTCATTTTTTAAAGAAAAAAAATTGAGAGTATAGTAGCAAACAACAATTTTCGATTCCAGATGTGATAAGAAAAGGGATCGATAGAATCACAGTACATGGAATTCATGGAGTCAAGGTCATTCACGGAATTCTGCATCAAAAAAGCAAATGTATTGAGAACTCGCAGCATTCGGCGTAAATTGAAGAGAAAGTAGTCGTCGCGAGATGTCATCACAGACTACAAATGGAGACGGATAAAGATAGGTGGAGAGACAGATCAATCGAGAACCACGTTAGTTTAAGAGTTGTAGCACAGTCGCACCAGCGGATACCTCCTGCTCCTTCTCCATCGAAGGTTTAGTACAGATCACGGCGAGAAGTAGAGAATCGGGAAGGGAACTCGCAATTTGTAAAAGCTTTTGGGGCTCCTCCACCACCTCGTCTTACGGTTCACACCACGTGGAGCATCGTGTAAGAGGAAGTGATGATGGCGGCAGCCATGGGCATCGGGAGCCCTTTCTTTTCCCGAAACGCCAGTCAAAATATTTTACCAAAAATACTTTTAAAAATTTTTTTATCATTGCTAAAAAACAATTTTATAGAGTCGCGCCCTATTAAACAATTTTATTAAATAATTTTTAGGAGTTTATAGAGTTGAATACAAAACATTTCAGTAATCTGCAACCTCAGCAATCTCACACTAATCTTTCGATTTAAGTTTCATATAGCGTGAGAGAGAATAAATTATAATGAAAAATTAATTATCATGATTAATTATTAAATAATTTAAGATTTATTATTTCTATTAATAAATATAGAATTTAATGCAAATAGATTAAGAGTACAACAACCATGATGAATGTTTTTATATCATTAGATTTTATTATCTACTTATATAATCATCTATATTTAAATAAAATTTATTTTATTTTATCATTCCTAATTAAAAAATTTTTAATCTTTTTCTTTCTTGTTTAATGTATATATTTGTTATAATTTTAAATAAATTAGTGTAATTTATTAAATTAAATTGTAGCACTCAATTGAAAAATTAAAAACTAATTAATGTGATTAAAATCAGAGGAAAATTATAAATTAATCAAGAGCTAATTACATTTTAATTTAAATTTTTTAAAAGGCTTGATTTAAATTATTTTAGAGAAGAAATAATTTTAGAAAGTTATTATAAAAGTTATAAGTATTTTTAAAAGGTTTAGAAGTTTAAAATGAATAAATTTTCAAATTGATATTTGTTGAGACAAATTAAGAAATTAAGTGTTGATTCCTAATATAGTTAGCCTTTTAAGTAATTCATTCTGGATTAAAAGATGATTAAAAACTATCTCAATGAATAACTAGTTCTTAGATCATACTAAAAAAAACTCAAACATCAACTCTAGTCTCTCTCATTTTGTCTAAGAAGCTAGAGAAATCATTCATATTTCTTGTGTGTCTTCCATGAAGATATGTGTTCTGAATCAAAATGTGTTTTTGGTTTGTTTTAGTCTAATCTAATCATGCATCATATGAACAAAAGGCAAAAAGAGTTGATGTAATAATTATCATGCCTCGCATATTAAGCTTTCTCTTTATTGGGCAGTAAATTGATGAGCTTACATAAATAATAGCATCATGCACAGACATGTTTGTCTATCAAAAGTTATAGTGGCAATCGTAATAATATCTATGCAAGGACTACTGCTTCAGTAGATGTAGCTGCAAGAACTGGTTCAAACTGCTCTCCATCCTGCCATATCTCAGGCAAGGCTTCTCTTATATTGTGAATGCTCTCTAGTGCAAGATCTGCCCCTGGCACCAACACTGAGCTCCCCACCTGCATGCATATGGTAATTCAACTATGAGATATTGACAAATCTATATTTGCTGATTTAAGTTACACTTCCAATGAATATCTTGAACTGTGGTTTCTCTGACAGAAACAAGGAAAGTGTTATGAAGATGTTTTGTTAACTTGTTTTTCTATCAGGATTTTAATCTGTTCATCTGCTTGTTGATATTTTTATCAATACTGAGCATTTATATTTGATTTGTTCTTGATTTGCATTTCATTCTTCTTTCTTCTTTCCTTTGTTTGTGTTACTCATCGTGCTTATGAAAATTATCCTTTACCTATTAATTTACAGGACTATTCATGCTGCCTTTAACTATATCTAGATGAATAAAATCCACTAAATGATACCAAACTTAATTTAATCTTCAGATGGAATATGCTTGATTTAATCTGTATGGCGAGATCAGTGCCAAACTTACAAGGACAGTATGAAGACCTGCTGCCTTTCCTGCTGCTATGTTTCTTGGACTATCATCGAAAAAGATCTAGGAGAGAGATGAACAAAATTTTGTTTACAGTGTGATTCTAATCAAGTCAAATTCAATCTTTGAATAAATATGGCTTACCGTTCTCTTCGGATCAATGTTTAAAATCCTGATTGCAGTTTCAAAGGCTTCCAGAGAAGGCTTGCAGAGTATTCTCCCTTCAGAAGTTGAGCTCTTTAGATCATCATCAGTCATGGTGGTGATCTTTTCAGCAGGAAAATTAAGAGTTGGGGTCTGATTAAGTGTCTCAAAACATATAACACCATCAAAACAATCTTCTAGGCCAAGCCTACTGATAACTTTGGCAGTGTGAACCTTGTCTGCATTTGTGAAGATCTATAAACACATTGAATCACGCATCGTTAGAATCTGATTCCTGTATTATAATGAAAGCGATAAAATGGAATTATTTATGAACTATGGTCTTTTTGTGCTTACTATCTTTCTTTGTGGCACTGAAAGTAGTACACTTCTCAACACAGGATCAGGTTTCAAAGTTTCATATGGCAGTCTTCCATGAGCATAAGCATGGAATTCATCATCGTCAAATCCATAACCAAGTGCCTGTCGAAAGATAGAGAGAAAAGTTTCATTCGGTCATGAACTAAGGTGAGGGAACTTTAACTAATCAGGCTAAAACCTTAAGACCAGCCATCGTAGTCCCATATTCTTTGTACAAGTCCAGGCACATTTTCGGAACTTGGCTTTCTTCAATATGGAGATTGTGCAACATGAAATCTGCAGTCGAGCACAATACAAGATTGAGATCAAAGGTCTCGTTCTGTATCTAATCGTAAGTAATAGCTGTGCTACCTTGGATGTTCTTGCGACAGGCCAAATTGAGACCAGAGGTCAAGGGATACAAGGTATCATCCATATCTGAAAATCATGAATTTGAACTCCTCAGTTCTTGTCAAGAACAAAGATGTAGATACAATTTGTCACTTACCAAAGACCAGACAGTCGTACTTGGTTTCCTTTGTAATAGTTTCCATCTTCAAATATTACTCCTTTCAATACTTCTGGAACACCCAGAACTAATGCAAGCCTATAATAACCATTTTCACTATTTTAAACTGGAAACATTACACAGAGCAACAACAACAAAAATGAAAAACAGCCTAGCAGATTGTTACCTTCAAGAAGAAAATACAAAGCTGAATGGTTGGAGTGTTTGCTCAGGACGCATATTTATACAGCTTCAGGGAGTTCAGACAGGTTGCCAATGGTGGCACTTGAAATGTTTATAGTGGGATGTTAGCGCAGCATCTATCCTTCTCTTTTCTTTTTTATTTGGATAATGCAGTGGATCTTCTTTTTCTTTAATCGATGATGCCTTCCAACACAATCCAATTCAGACAATTAACACCAGTGTCATGTATCTAGTTAGCAAGGAAACATGGCAACTTGGACATCCTCAAGAAACTCTCTATCAGAAAGAAAATTTTCTATGAGGGGTTGTGAATATGCTCTGCTTGTAGTTGCAGACTCGTGGTTTCCATGACACTTGCAGAAAATTTTCTTCCTTTGACAAAATTTGGCAGCATGGCTACGAGGAATGCACAGACAGAAAATTTAAAGAAAGAAGGGGAAAAAAACAATTAAAGGAGAGGCAAATCGATGAGAGACGCAGCAGAATCATACCGTGGCGTTGTGCTGAATTAAATTAGGTTGTTGGGAAAGG
>JBBMKF010000112.1:7706884-7722530 GCA_037834155.1 Curcuma caesia | reverse complement strand
GCAGCCGGTGCGCTTGGCTTGCAGCGACAGCAAACCGTGCAGTGGAATCCATCTCAGCGACATCCAACTGCAGTTGGAGCAGCAGCGAGGGACAGTCCTCGACCCTTTCTGCTGGAAAGCCTACGGCGACGTAAAGGGACCAACGGAGCCGGACATCCACTGCTTGATCCCAGAGAACTAGCTCCCAGTAACAATTAGATTGTATTATTGTTATACGACTATAATTATTGTTGGAATTAATGTGCTTGTCGAAATCAAAGAGAATTGACATCCCGCCCGAGTACTGTTGACGGACATCGATTGAAATTCCCGAGTACCAAAGAACATAGGCAGATGGTCATTTCCGAACGCCGAAGATGGTCTTCAGATTGACATTTTCGTACATCAACGCAATCTGATACTCAACTTCGACACTCGACAATCTATGCTTAGTGCTCGATTCTTTTACCCATAAGTTAGTCCTGTCAAATGCCTGATATCATTGATCCATCTGGACTTCTTTTGTTTGATGTCCAATCCACTTGATCCTTTAAGATTTTCGTTGTCTAGTATTCTATCTACCTAACATATTAGGATTTAAATCATGCGCACTTAATGCAATTATCAGATCACACAAACTTAACTCTAAACCTTTTGGAACATCAAAATATAAGTTTGATTATATGGTATTCTGTATACCAACATGAATGGAGATCCGGTTGGAGACATGGGCATTGACTATTGAGGAAGAAGGCATAGGATACGCCCACTCTGCATTGAGGAAGAAGGCATAGGAGACGTGGGCGTAGTTGGCTTTGGGGAGACTGCACGGGGAGACTGAGACACTAATCTCTTGTAGCTCTTGGGAGAAAGGGCTTTACTAACAATGGGAGCGAGTTCGAGGTCCTATGCAGGTAGGGCGATGGTTCTATCTTTGTAAAGTCTGGCCTGGTGACATTATCATAAGGGGCAGGGTTCGCAGGAGGAGAGCTATATATCAATAGAGAAATGATACTTACCATGAAATGATAGTATGAATTGTAGCATGACACTCACAATTGAATACAGTGGATCCCACTGTATGTTAGTGGGATCCACCACTGTGAATGTGAATGTCATGCTATAAATTCATGCTATGATTTCATGCAGTGTATCACCACTCATATCAATAAGGAGGACTGGACGGACACAACCTGCGTCATCTCTCACTATTTATTCAGAGAATTAATATTAACAAGATTTGGGATAGATGTCCGTTTGCATCTGTGTTCGGCCGAGCAATTTTCAAAGAAATATTATTTATTTTTTAAATCGTTAATAGCCCCATCGCTTAATGCCACAGTGTCACACGGAAAGCTAATTGAAAAGCTTTTTCTTTTTGAATATGGATTTTATCCAGCCGTCCGTTTGTTCTTTGACGGCGTGGACCACAACTATGGCAATAAAGTGCTACTCCCGAGTATACTCGACAATAAGAACATCTCCGTCCCGATAGGGCTGAGTCGTCTCCGATCGCGGTTAGGCGAGGGGTGGCGGTGGCTGGGTGAGCAGCCTCGGCCGCTCAATCCTTCCATCTTTCTCGCCTTCCGCTTCCAAGGTACGAAAAAGCTTCCTGCCAAGTCGCTTGCTTTGAAGGTTTGACGCTCGGATGAATGTCAGCTTAAATCCGCCCTCAATATGTTTGTCAGAATGACGGAAAGGGGAATTTCCATCCTGTTCTCTGCGCGCTCGTGCTTACCGTCTGATCTCAGGTTTTCATCTGCTCCGCTTTGCCCTGCACGCCATTGCAAGGTCCCTAGGAAGCTTGTATCTTGGCGTTCCCCTGCAAAAGAGTTTGCCAGGCTGAAATACGCTACGAAAGGGGACTATTTTTCCAGCGGGTTGGAGAATTTGCAGGGGTGGGTGTTGTCTTTCATTCTTATAAGCTCCATGAATGCATTTTACTTATCCACCATTTCTTAACTGCCTCAAGTATCTTTTGCACGCACAGTCTGCAGTTTCTTCTTTCCCCAAAGAGTTTTATCGAAGTGGTGAGAGTCGTGGAATGACACTTTGCTAACGTGACTTTCTTTGGTCAGATAGTGAGCTAATTGTCTTGTCTGCGGCTCATTTCGGTTAGTCATAGTATGGTGACGTGGATGTTGCATTGCATTTGGATATTTGGATAAATGGTAAGGCCATGAATCAAACCATTTCTTTTTAAGACAATATCGTGTTGCCTAGGTAGTAACGATTTATTAGCAATCAACTCCTATGATATAATGACCATCAACTCGAAATAAGAGTACTCAAAATTTTGAGTCTCGACAAATTTCAATGCCTTTGGTAGTCTTAGAGAGGAGAAAGGAGAACAACTCAAGAGTAGACTTTAAAACTTAAGAATTGAGTGACTTGAGAGTGAAGAGGGTTTGTTATATACTAATGACGGGGCGACCCCAATGGGTGAAAAAATAGGAGCGAAGGGGTGAAAAGGCATAAAACGGGGTATAATCGTTCAATTTAGCCCTTTATTTTTTCTTTATTATTAATATTTTTTTTAATTTCCACATGCAAGCTGTGTGCAAAGGAGGTGCATCCCTCCTCTACCACGCCGGTGCGATCATTCAATTGTTTGATTATTTGATTAACTGCAACTTATTTTTTCTCGTTGCTTAGGCTTCAAGTAAAATTTATGCCTTGATGCAAGCCAACAAAATTGGATTGAAAAAAAATCCTTCATGCATATTAATTAGTTTCATAAGAATTAACATTCATGTACACTTGAGTTAGTTCTCATGCATTCACCTCCATAAACTATGCTCGTGTATAAGTGTATGCCCTTGTTGGATCAAAGCATATTAAGCTGATAATTTTTATTCTTTCCTTCATCACTTGAATAGGTTTTAGACATTAATTTATCGAAATTGATTTACGGATTTACTTGTGAAATAACTCATCTATGTTGGCTTCATCCATGAGTCTGTCTGGTCGCCCGGATATGGCTTCTGATTGACAACTTGGTCAAACAAGAACTTTGATCACCTCATTGGGATATGATGTGGATCACGCTCCAGGTGTTTCCAGTCGCTTGGATTCATTTTTAGCCCCCTGAATCTCCGATGGACTCTATATCTTGTTTATTGAGATGACTCCTCCGGTAGCTATTGTTCTATTCCTCTAGAAAACTCTGCAGTCGACTAGAACTTTGATTGCTAAGTTCGCTTAGATTGAGTTCTACCCTTCGTCTCAAGTTCACTTAACCCTCATCTCACAACAGTTTATCTTGTGTAGTTTTCCATCAGAACTTTTTATCCCTTGGATGCATTGAATCCTTTGGCTCCCTTCCTGTGCTTCTTTGTCGCTCCGCCGATGTGCTTTTCTGCAAAACTTCTTGTTCCTCGGATGTTAGCTTCTTTCCCATGCCACCCTTTTTGCTTACTTACGTCTTCTGCTCTAGGTGTACTTGTCTCCGATACTCCTTGTCCTTTGGTTCCTCGGGTATCCTATATCACTCTTCTTTGTACTTACATGGACCCTGAGTTATTGGGTATACTTGTGTGTATTCCTATGTTCTGCACACCCTTTGCCTAAACATCAAAATCTATGGTCAAATTGTTCGGTCTACCCTTTTCGATGTTTGACAACAAATTGTTTAAATTAGGGAAAATCAACCAGAAAATAAGCATTAATGCCAAATCAAATAAAGATAATGCATAATCAAATAAAGGCAATGCAGAATCAAATCAATCGGCTCCTCCTTCATTCATTCTCCCCCTAGATTAACTTTTCAATTTGGATTAATTTTCGGTCGTGATTTATCATGACCTACTTCGCCCCCTTTGACAACATAAAAAATGGGGTCCAAATAATCCAGGAATTAAGAATTTTTTTATACAAATCTTCCATTTCTCCCACTTTTTGAAGAAATGTATACAAGTCCTTTCACTCATCTCTTGTGGACTTTCTCCAAGTCTTGAGGTCTTCTCATGTGCTATGCCCCTCAATGTTCCGAGTTTTCGACTCCTCTTAATGTCATCCTTCACACATTCATCTACGTAGTTCACCTCCTCGGCTTTATGTCGCTCTAATGCTCCTCCTCATGTGAACCCTTAGATGCAAGTGTCATTCTTCTTTAATCTCCATGAACCTTGTCTTGAGGTCTCTCAAATGCCTATGTCATCCTTTTTTGATCTCCATGGACCTTGAGCCATCAAGCCAACAAACATGTTGGCCATTGCAAGTCAACTTGTATATATGGTAGATCTTGCACAACTTCACATATGTATCAAATATGATATGCAACAAATCTAACATAATTTATCCAACTCACACTTAATTGACTAACTGCGATGGAGGACGAAAGTTCCAACAAATTCCATCAACTATTTAACACATACTCATAATATTCTATTCATACAATAACTAAGCCTTATCCCACTAGGTGAAGTCGGCTAATAATATTCTATTCATACGAAAGTAAATTTTATTTTATTTTGGAAAAATAGAAGACATGTGTCCTTTTGTTTGAGTTCTTTTAAAATGATACTTTTTATTTGATATTTTATGTCCTGTAACCTGTTCAGACATGTCAATACTAGGTATGCTTGCTAAGCCTTTTTCCTGGCTGGTTTTCATTAGTGTTATGTCAAGTTAGGGTTGGAGTAATATTGCTCCTTCATTTGGGAGATACGACTGCACCATGGTTCTTCATACAAGGATAGCTCATAATCATTCGCTGGTTCCTGACAATTTATATTGTGTATATATTGCTGAGATAAACTTTCATATTTTATATTCTCTATAACTTCTCATGACACTGTAACTATTATGGAACTCTGGTTTCTGTGACTCCAAGACAGAATTTTGTTCAGTTTAAACTTAAGTTCGGACTTTTAATGTTCCCTGTCCAACCCGCTTATATGCATCCACTTAGACATTGAATGGGAATTTGAAACTCATGTGGAATGTTTTTTTGCAAATTTAACTTTAATAAATGTATTGGTGAGATGGTTATTTTAAACCGCTTTTATAAATTTGAGATTAAAGAATATCTTATATTAGCAGGTCAAACGTCCTTGATGGACCAACTACTACACTGAATGAGATGAATGAATTTGAGATACAGCTAAATAATCTATTTCTTGAAGTTAGAGCCAAGATTGAGAAGGGGCATATCAATGATGCTTTAGATCTACTTAAAGCAAATTATGCAGCAGTAAAAGAGCAGATAAATGGTGGCTTTAGGGGCATAGAACAAGCTGCTATTCTTGATACCCTAACTTTAGGGTTCATAGGTGCAGGTGACTTAAAAAATGGCAAGCATCTGCTGAATATGGTACTGTTGTTTCCAAACTGCACTTGCATTATGATCAAATTGTAGTATCTACATAGAGAACATTAATTCGCCAACTGCCACTATGAGATCCTTTGCTAATTGCTTGGAATTCAAATTATTGAATAACATCACCTTCATTTTTTAGGACAAATGATTCATTGTATTATATGAAGGTTATGTAGATTGTAGAGGACTAATCTCTTTCATAAAGAATATAGTTATTACTACAATGTTCTTGGTGTTTTACAATGAACTTTTATGACTTGCAGTTGAAAGAAATAGTAGATGATCTGCATGATGACACACTCATATTAGATTCAATATTGATGCACATGGGAAGTGGTTACACTACTTTGGGAAAGTTTGACCAAGCAATTTCTTTATATGCAAGAGGTCTCAAGATCATAGAGCGAAAGTTTGGTAAGTGCTTAATATTTGGTTACAAAATGTGTCATTTGTCCAATTGAGTATAGCATCTATCAGCATCATATTTATTTATGGATTCACTAATACTCTTAGGGAATCTTATTCTATGAACATTATTCCTCACAATGTTATCAAAAAGGTTAATATTGGATCTTATGGTGAGATAATGGCAATGAATGATGAGTCGTGATTTTTTTTGAAGTATAAAATATTCTCTGTAAAAAATTAACTAGAATTTAGACTACAAACATCAAACATCTTCAAAATCTTTAAAATGCTTGAGTAGGGAATTGGATAGTAGTTGCATTAATACACTTTCTACTAATTATCTTAAATTATTGTAATATAATTTATATATTTTTAGATATCAAATATTTTTGTAGTTTGTATATTAATATAGGTTTTCATTGAAAGTGAACTTTTCCCTGAAACTCTTAATTAAAGTACTAAGCTTCTCCTTAATGTGAACAAGAATGTCTAATGAACTTGAATGTTGGTTAGATGTAATAATTCTTAGATCTTTCGATAATTTATCATTTTGAAGCTTAGTTACATGAGAAGCATTAGTTGTTGTAAGTAACAAAGTGATTCATTTTTAAAAAAAAATTAACAGCCACCATTATGGAATCTTTCTTCCCTTGAATGAGTTGTAAGCCTAAGACAAAATGAATACTAACATCTTGTGATTGTGCATTAGATATAGATGAGTGGTAGTTTGGGAATGTGCGATAGCAATTTTACAAGTTTGATATAATTTGATATAAAGTATGACATCGTGAGGTAAATGGTAATAAAAATGTTACTGAACTTTTATTTTGATCAGAATGTCTACTAAGTGCATCCTCATGTGCTTCTCGAATGTTAATATGGGTAATGAATAAGTAGGAATGGGTAAGAGATTTTGCTTAAAATGAAAAGCATTTTGTAACAAGAAATTTGAGAACTGTCATCTTGGCATACTTTCCTATATGTCACCAAAAAAATACACCTTCATCTCCACAACTAAATTTTATTATAATGAGTGCACTTGGGCTTACCTCGCCTTCCAGAACTAAATTTATAACCATGATAATAACTCCACTACTCCCACTACTTTCTCTTGGATTGGGAGCATGTTGTTTTGAAATGCAAGGGTAGATTGATTTGTCAGGATATGGAATAGAAGTGGAAGTGAAGCATTTTCATATATACATTAGACACTAGGAGAAGGGGAGCCTTGGCGCAACGGTAAGGTTGCTGCCATGTGACCTAGAGGTCACGGGTTCAAATTCTGAAAACAGCCTCTTGCCAAAGACAAGGTAAGGCTGCGTACAATGGATCCTTTCCCCGGACCCCGCATGGTGGGAGCTTCATGCATCGGGCTGCCCCCTTATTAGACACTAGGAATAAAGGTGCCACCTAGAATTTGAGTTTTTAAATTTAGTTAACACAATATGAAGGAACATAATATTAAACAATTTCTCAGTATTAAATATTAAGCAAATTTTCAATATGATTCTAGATAAACATCTGGAATGTTTTGGAGCAAGTCTCCTAAATTAGCAACAAAAGTTTGAACTAAACCCTAAACATATAATCATCTATCTTTCAGATTGATAAAGTTGGAAGATATTGCCAATCAAGGAATGAAATCTCGAGCTGTTTCGTCTGATACGAGTGAAACATCTCGTTCCGCCTGCGGACCGAAACCAACACAATCACTCTTCTTGTGCCGGCGTGTTGAGGCCCCGTGGAGGCGTCGCTGAGTCCTTGCGACTCGTCGGGAGAGGTTACCGCTGTCGCGCGATGAGTCCGGAGGCATCGCTGAGTCTGCGTGATGCCTCTGAAGGTGTCGTCGAGCTTGTGCGGCGACACCAAGGTGCCGCGCTGTGTCGCACGGGTGTGGAACAGAGTACCTATGAACTTTGGTTTAATTAAATTAAAAATCTTAATCAACTCCCAAATACGATGGAGGTAATTTAAATAAGCTTTATTAAAGCCTAATAAAATTATCCCATTAATTAATATAACGATTTTAATTAAAATCATTATATTAAAATAAAATAAAATTTTATGAATTATAATTATAAGTTTTTTTAGAAAATGTATTATTTAAATTATATAATATAATTTTTAATTAATAATTAATTACTATATAAATTATAACTACATATTATATAAATTAATAATTAATTAAATAAACTATTAATCAACTAATATAATTATAATATAAAATTTTATTTTTAAATTATTTTTATTAAAATATAAAAAATAAAAAATATTCTAATTAAAAAAATTAATTTCGTATTAATAATTTATTCAAAATTGAATCTTAAATTATTTTTGTAAATAAAAAATAAATTAAAATTTCTAAAAAATATTAAAATAATTTTAAAATTTTATAAATAATTTTAAAAATTTTAATTATTCAAAAAATAAAAAAATATATCACAAGTCAACTAGAAAATCAATGACTCTCTAACTAATCAACCACCTAGTCGACTGCACCAATTGACTTCACTCGGAATCAAAATATTTTGTTCACTTAAAATCCACATTCAAGTCGACTATCATGCTCTAGTTGACTAGAACAAAGATCAATCATTACATATGCAAATCCTATTTCATTTAGTTTAATAACTATCATCCCACTAAGTGAGATCAACTATATGTATCCTCCTACGTTATTGGACTAGATCTCCTATTTATTTTTAAATTATACACAATAAACATGTTTATTTAATAATTACTTATATATATAAATAAAAAAGTATCAAAATCATATCGGTACGACATGATATGGTACTAAAATTGTATCGTTTCGGTCTGGGACCGAAACTTCGGCACGGATCGACATTTTAAACCATGTTTCCAATCACCTCATATGCACAATCGTTGTAATACCATCATTGGTTTGATTCTGAACTTGAAGACGGTTCAGAATCCTAGAATCAACTCATACACACAATCAGTATAATACAATCACTGGAGTGACAAAATTTTTCAAACTCAAATACAATTCAGCATCCTAGAATCATAAGTTTTAATTAGCATCTTGCAGCCAAAGTTGTAGATATTCCATATTTTAGAAAATAATTATTATAAAATGAGGCATTAGGATAAATATCATGTGAGAAAATTTTCTTTGCAGGAATCAACAATCCTTTTAACATAACACCTCTTATGGGAATGGCAAAAGCCTTGGGTCTTACTGGAAGAGCCTCAGAAGCTGTAGCACTTTATGGTCGTGTTATTTATATTCTGGAGAATGAAAGGGGAACTGAAAATGAAGAACTTGCAGTTCCTTTATCAGTGCTCGGTAATCTTTTAATCACTGAAGGAAAGGCAACAGATGCTGTAAATTGCTTCAAGAGGTAAGTACCAGATAGAACTTTAAGGTCTCTTCAGAACTATGAATGGTGGAAACATAATGTCTACTAATGACAGTGTGATTTCAGGTGTAACCAGGCGTTTGTGAAAATTGGTAATTAGTATGTTTCTGTAGCTTCCTATGCTTTTTACCAGTCTATTTTTTGTAGCTTTTGCAGCCACTAGTATAAGAATGTTTACTTGTAGATGGAGAATTAATGGACATTGTTCAGCATTCAATTCTCTTTGATGGATAAAGGGCATGCCATGCTTTTACATTAGCTATTTTTATGCACTAACATGAACTCAAAAAGACAAATAAGATTTCTTTATGTTGGGAGCTGCAGAGTTTCTTTCAATTAGGAAATTTCACAATCTTAATGCGTTATGTAGAACTTTGCTTCTTGAAACAACAAAACCAGTTTCCATGTGCATCAGCAATTAACTAATAAGACATTGTTCTTGGAAAATCTCACTTTGCCTTTTCTTCTAAAGCAGTAAGTCATTTAAATATCACGATAGTCATGGTTGTTTGGTACTTACTCCCTGTTCTATTTCCCAGAATCCTAGATATTTACAGGAAAGTGTACGGAGAAACTGATGGAAGGGTGGGAATGGCTATGTGCTCTTTGGCATATGCTATGTGTGCGAAGGGTAACTTCTCTTTACAATTGTTTTAGTTATGCTAAACTTTTAACTTATTTTACAGGGATAACAGCCATCTACTCCCTCTATCTAAAGCTTCTGGTTTTATAGGAGATGTGAATGAAGCAATTTCCATGTATGAAAGTGGTCTCCAGATAATCAGAGATACAAAATATATGTCTGTAGATGACAATTTGCTTGAGAAAATGAGGACTGATTTGGCAGAATTGCTTCATGCTGCAGGAAGGTAAATGCAAATATACCTTTATTTTACAAGGAATATAAATTACCATGTGTATCACACCCATGTCCTGCTTGGTTTGGCTCACCAGAATGAGCTTTGCTCTCCTAGATATGGATGGGAAAAACCCCCAATGACTGGGCCCACACTGCCCCGACTGAAAAATCAGTTTATTTGGGAACGTTGGTTGATTCACTAGCTATAAATTTAGTGATAATGGGATTCTCTAGTGGGTTTCATCCCTAAAATACCCAGTAACTGTACTGCAACTATTTATGTCAATTGTTTTACAATGAAGTTGTTAGCTAATCTGTAATACACAATTTCATTTTTCTAAAAAGGCAGCAACTTTATCTGGAACCTGCTCAATAGTCTCATATTATAACAGTAAAATTGGGCTACAGTGGGTTTTGCATTCCTAGCCTAATACTTCATAATGACCTGACCGGGCTCATGCTGGTTTATAACTACCGAACTTGGTATTCAGTTGCAGTTTGATCAAATTCTTGTTACCTGAAAAAGTTGAGTAGGTTCCAATTTATGTTGAAAATGAACTCAAACTGACTCCGCTTGAATTTACCCTTTATTTTAGAAAACGTACCATCTTTCTACTTGTTCTTCTTTTAATACATGACAGTGATAAATGCACAGATCTTATTTTTCTTCCAGGAGAATTATGCCTATAGATTATTTTTCCATTTGATGATCTTTAGAGTTACTTCCAGACTTTGATTCCCTATCAACAAAACCTTTACCTTTCTTTGAATAAATAGGGTTGCGAATATTATTGTAGGATGGTGTCTACACTAGAGGGGGGTGAATAGTGCATATTAATTTTTTATGAGTTGATAGTAAAATAAATAAATAAATAAATTGATTAAGCAATTGAACAATCTAAGTAAACTAACTTGTAATTTGCTAAAGTAACTAAACTTGCAATTTACTTAACCAAACTTAAGTTAACTAAACTTGCATTTAACTTAACCAAACTTAAGTTCACTAAACTAGCAATTAACAAAATCAAACTTGAATTAACTAAACCAGTAATGATCAAACTAATTAGAATTGCAATGATCGAATTAATAAAAATAATGATTCTATTAAATGGTCTCCTTTCTAGAAAAGCAAGCTTTTGAAGGTGGAGAAAAACCTTTTAACAAGAATCTAAAGTTAAGCACAATATAATCAAAGTATAAGATGTACGACAACAAAATAAAAATAGTAGTTACAAGTATGATCTTGCCGATTTAAAGAAGAGCACGAACGCAACGTATTAGCAGATATGAGCAACGAGACGAGGACTTGAAGAGTTGTTTCGAAATGTATTAAATGTAGAAACCATTGCCTCAACCTCCTTTTATAGAGTCTTGTCGATGTCGATGTGGTACTATTCCAGTCAACTGGAAGTCTTTCTGGTCACTTTGATTATGTTGACATGGCTGTAAACTTCATCTGGTTCAACTCGGGATGAGGATGATTCAGCGACCTCCGGACGCCTGAAACTTGGTTAACTTCTATCCTTGACCGTCTCTTTCAGATCGTTGGATCTCGCTTTCTCTGGTCGCTCAGACCTCATTCCGGTCACCTGGAATAAAATGATTGGGTCTGTTAATATTATGTAATCCTGATTGACTAAACTCCTTCCCGTCGTCTGGAACAGCCAAGTTGTCAAGTGTTGGTCCAGCTCTTGCTGACCCAATGAGATTTCTACTACCAAATGTCTGGTCCAACTCTTGCTGACCCACTAGGACTTCCATTGCTTAGTATCTGATCACCTAACTTACCTACCAAGACTTTCACCCTTCGTCAAGTTACTTGCACTTGCATACTTGACACAAGCAACCTAACTTTAAACTTATTCTTATCATACATTAAAACATAGGTTCGATATGGTGCTATCAACAATCTCTTTCTTTTTTATGTTTAGAAACTAAATTTAAAATTAGTAAAAAAAATTAAAGTTAGAAAAATGGATATGCATTTGTACATGATAATGTTAGAAATGAAATGCAATCTTGCACTTTTGCATAAAATTAAATTTTAATGAATTTTATAAAGTTTCTCTCTCCCCCTAGTAAGAACTTAGGTTAAACATTAAAATTTTAAAAACATTAAACTCTTGTTTTTTCACTCCCTTTTTGTCATACATCAAAAATGGTTCGAAAAGAGATTAAGAAAACTTGGGTTTTCAAAAATCAGAAATTTTTTAAAGTTAATGCTTAAAAAATTATGCAGTATGGAATGAAGTCATTTAAGTATAATTAAACATGCAAAGAAATGAATTTAATTGTAATGAACTAAAGTAAAGTAAAAATAAGCTTAAAGTCGATTAAAATAAGCTTAAAGTCCAATAAGAAAGTAAATTTTAAGTCAACTAAGTAAAGTAAGTAATCTTCAAGTCAACTAAAGTAAGCTTAATAGTCAATTATGGTCAATAATTCTAGTCAACAATTATAATTTAAGTCAATAAAGCAAGTCTACAAAAGTCACATTAATAGGTAAAAAGTAAGCATTAACTGAAATAAACAAGTAAAGCATTACGTTAACAAGTAAGCACGAAGTAAACATCAAGTTAAGTAAGCATCAACTTAAGTAAGTGGAAAACATTGGAAGTCAACAAATAAACATAAACTAAACTTAAAAAGTTAACTATATAGCAAATAAAGGCAAAATAAGTCAAACAAGTCTAAAGCTAAGATCTAGTCTAAAGGAGGAGGGCACTTGCTCATATGTCAACAACGGAGGAGGCCCATCATCTCTGAATGTCTTGCCATCATCTCTGAATGTCGCTCCTACTGTTGCTCCTCCAAGCACTGGAATCCATGAGTGATTGTCTCCTTGAGCCTGGTTACTCTGTCATCTAGTGAAAGGGAAGGTGGAGGTGGTGGCAATTGGGGTATATTAATATCAAAATTAGGCATCTCCTCATCCTCCTTAGGTTACCTTCCATACATCCAAACTAAACCTCTATCTACTAATTCCATTTTTGCTAAGGAAAACTATCTAAGTCATATCTTATCGAAATCGGATAAGGGTTTAACGTTGCCACTGATAACATCATCCCCTAAGGGAGCAAAAGTCGAAGGACATGACAGAATGGTATGTCTTAGGATCAACCTAGTGCATTGTGTTTACACGTTTCACAAACGTCGCAGCGAAAAAAATAAATAATTATAATTAATTATTACAACACTCGCAATACACGCATGTAGGATACAACAGGTATATTGCATAATTGAAAATTAAAATTTTTAAAGAATAACAATTTATTCTAGCTATACCTGACGGATGTCATGGAATGAGATTGACATCAATTGAGCGGCTCTATCAAAGCTCCGCCTCTATCAGTGATCCACGCCAAGCTTTCGTTTGGACGGCTTCCCAAGCCATGAGTCGTGTCACCATTTTCGGTACTAGTCGATGATCAACAACGATCGATACGAGAGAAAACTCTAATAATTGAAAATACGTAACAATGCTTGTCGTGATAAATTTTTCGGAGCTTTCTAACTATTGTCAGCAATCGTATTTCCGGCGTAGATTTCAATGGTTAACCTTTGACCGACAGCGTAGGCAAACGGTCGAAACCCTTTCCGGCGATGATGGAACAATCTCCGAGAGCTTCACAAGCTTCTGGCGATGTCAAATAGCAAGCGACACACCAAAAGGAGCAAGCCCGATGGTGGTAAACAGATAGCTGGTCGCGGACAACAAGGTCTAACAGTTGGAAACAATTTCCGGTGATGGACCAGTGGCTGGCGATTGCTGGAAAGAAAACCCTCCATTAAGGCTCTGATCGGTGGCTGCTGGACAGTTCTTCACCAAGAACTTCGGCACCGGTAGCTTCACAAGCTTGGTGGCCGAAGATCGGCGATGGGCTGTTCACAGGGAAGAGGGAGAAGAGAAAGTCGGCGTGCGATCGGCTAGGGCTTTCCGATCACCACTCTCCTAAAGCCAACGACATTCAACTTATCGGTTGCACTTGTCTGAGACCAGTGGACCGAGCTTCAACCACCTCAATTTCAGAAATCGCTAATCCCTTTCTCGTGAGGAAGCGAAAACCGGAGGCAACGCCGGGGAACATTTCCCTTTTTTTCGCGAGCAACCAATCCGGAGAAGGGCGACCAACATTTTGGGAGAATCGCGATTAGGGCAAAATTGCGATTGGGAAGAGTTGGAGAACACGACGCTCGACTTAGGGTTTAAGCTCTCCTCTAGCGAATGTTGCACGATTTTGAGGAAATCGCGATTTTGGGTTCATTCTCTATTGTGATTGCAGCACTGACCTTAAAAGGGAGAAAATCACAATCTTTTCTCTGGGCAACGCTTGCTTGGGAGACTTAAACCGGGAGAAGTCAAACTGGGTTAATGGTTTGCTGTAGCAAATTAGGTTTGGGGATGATTGTGATTTAATCCTAACCATTAGGATTCAATATCAATCGTTCATTCCTATTTTGATATTATGTCTCATACAACATCTTATTTGGGTTTGGATCCAATCTAAAACCCCATCTCTTAACTCAATACCCGATACCCATATGTCGATTAACTTAAATTCAACTCAAAACCAAACAAAGTTGGTTCAATAATCAAAACACCTTCAATAAGAAGCAAACCAATTTGGTTCATTTCGTCTTCATAAGACAAAGTCCATCATCGCTTCTGATCTGCCAAAATATCTTCCATTAGAACAAAATCAATTTGGTTCATTTAATCTTCATAAGACGAAATCCATCATCTTTGTCCTTTGTCTGGTCCAGCCAGACTTTATTTCTCTCGTTCTGAGAATTCAATTCTTAAATTCATTTTACGTCTTTCAGAAAAACTTGTAGTGCGTGTGACCCAATAGTTTCTCGGTTATGTTGATCGTCCTACGGAACAATCATAAGTAGCACCTAATAGTACATCATAACCCCCAATTGATCGAAAAATTAACGATTGATTCCAGAACTATCTTTGAACTTTTCAGTAGCTACAATAAGACATGTCTTGTTTTTTTCACCTTCTTATACCCACTTAGTTCAGGACATGGTCTATGTGTGTTAGTCCCCACTAGGCTGACTACGTTACACCTAGTTCAAGTTTGCTTTTTTGTCCTGTGAATTCAAGTTACTTATTCATGTGTCCAAGAATACCATACTCTTGATATACAACACTTTGGCCAAAGATTTCAAGTAACAATCCTGATAAGCGTTCACAAGGTATATATCTCCTTTTTCAAGGAGCGATGAATTCTCTGTGAGCTATTCAAACACCTTCGGGCATTTCGATTTACATCCAATCATTCCGGATCTACACTTCCTTGGAGATGTTTGCTTAAGATATCAAAGTATAAGTTTTCATGATCAAGATAACTTAAATACTGTAAGTCAAAGGAAACTCGCATTTAAGTTGCACTGAGCTCTTCATTGACATATCTCTATAGAACCATATGAGTCTCATGATAGATCACTCTAATGAACTAGTTACCTTTAACTAGCATCCACGTTTAACTCTCAACATCCAATGTATCCAGCCAGTGGGAACAGCTGCTTGATAAACTAAGTAGTTTAAAACATGCTAGTCTCAACAGAATTGATGACATCTGTGTTCATCAATTCATCGACTAGGGATAATTTCAATACATTCATAATTACACTTGTAGAGATGCTCACTAGTTGTGATCCAATCACAAATTCTTTCATGCTATAAAT
>JBBMKF010000112.1:7683912-7695980 GCA_037834155.1 Curcuma caesia | reverse complement strand
CATATCTAATTTTAATAAGATAAAAATTAAAAAGACATTTTCATGTCAAAAATGCATTCTATAAAAAGACAACTTATTCCCCATACATTTATCTTTTTGTCATCCTCTTCATCATAAAAGTGGAATCTGCCACTCTAACGATCTCACATGGTCGGGTCCATAATCATCTGTAAGGAGGTACATCGGAAAGCTATAGTTAGCCACTACAAGGGATGACGTTACTTCATGTTCGTCGAAATTCGATTCTTGCCTACTTCAACAAGTTTATCCCGTAGTGATCAATTCAACTATGCCCCAGGCTCTATCTTTCTGTCCTCAATTCAATCTTCGATTGAGTTTGATTAGTTTGCACATTGGCTCATGTTAAAATCCTAAATTGGCTGGGTGGGTAGAAAAACCCCAATACATTTAATATTTTGTATTTCTTGAAAACCCCAAACATGTCAAACCCTTCTTCAAAATCCCTTGTTCGCCCATCATCGTCTTCATCGATCAACTCCACCACACCGCTTGCCTGTCACATCCTAAGCTTCCTTTCTAAACTTGTCTAAAGCTATTAGACATAAAAGAAAGAAAATCTTATTCTTGCTCGTAATCTATAGTGTGATAATCTTCTATTATTTATCTTTTAACTGTCCATTATCTCATTTTATTATTTAGGGTTTAGATTTTTAATATTAATTTAGTTCTCATTTGAGTGTCTGAATATCTTCCTTCTCTATAGTAGATATTTAACTGTCATTGTTGTAGCAAATAATACAGCATTATAACAGCTACAAAATCTTAACTGCTATAATGTTCTAGTTTATGGTCTAAACACGTTGTAGCAGTTATAATTTCATAACTGTTACAATATTAGCTAGTAGAGCTAAATTATTTATTATTCGTAAAAAATTTTATATTATTTTCCTTTTGAAACTCACTTTATTTATTTTCAAGGACTCATCAATTTCTATTGATTTACTATCTTATATCGATAGCATCGAGTAATAGTGGATGTCTTCCTCATCCACTTAGCAAACTATCAATCAAGGACATCATTAATGTCAAGCAAGTCTAATGGATTATTTCCAATAGCTTTTGTAGTTAAAGAAATTGAGAGTAGGCTTGCTTAGGAATGCTTCTTGTCCGACCTTTGAAATGAGATAATAGGGGATAAATGCATATCAATCATAAGTGATAGAAATCTTGACATACTACATGCTATTAAGAATGTATTTTTAGAGTCACACCATGGTTACTATCTTGTACACCTATCCAAGAACTTGGTATCGGATTATAAAGATAGAGATGCTGCAAAGTTATTATGGGCAGCAACACGAGCATGCACTAAGCTCACTTATAATGAGTACATGGATAAGATGACGATGTACCATATTGAAAGCTATGAGTGGGTTGCGAACGTGAAGAAGGAGAAATGGCCGGCTAATGCCTACTTTCTTGAACATAGATTCCACATGTTATCTACTAATGGTTCAGAGTGCATGAACGTAATCCTGAAGCTTGCACGTGAATTACTAATCTATAGTATAATAGAGTACATCAGGAGAAAGTTTTCTGAATGGTTTCATTTTCGTAGATAAACCGGTGAAAATTAATAACCAAGATGACTCCCTACGTCGAAAATCTACTTTAAAAAGTACAACAATTTGGGCACGCATTACAATATTCACCCTTGTTCTAATATAAAATCACAAGTAAGCAACAGTGTTGGTATTTATGTCGTGATTGGTTTGAAAGACATTGTACATGTTGTAAGTTTGACGTTTATGATTTCTCATGTTCTCATGCAATGTGTGTAATTGGGCATGCTCATCTAGATCCTTAAACTATTTGATATTATACTACAGAAACACACACAATGATGGTTATACATGGAACTAGAAGTAAGAAGTATTGGATACGTCGACCCATTGATCTCCCTTCACTCCCTCCTAGGTGTTGTGTACAACTAGGAAGATGGCGAAAGACACACATTGAAAGTAGACAGTGGTAAAATTCAAAAAAGGTGTACAAGGTGTTCATTGCTAGGTCATAATCGTCGATCTTGTAGGAATCCTTCATCAGTTTGAATACGTGGTTACAATGAAATTATATGCATTTTGTATGATGCTTACAATGAACTTGGTATCATTTTGTATGAGGTTTGAAATATGTAAGTAAATATCATGATTGTTATAATAAAATTATGAGCATTTTTTATGAGGTTTAAAGTAAATATTTGATGCATATAATTTGACTGAGCTATACACTTACAGTATAACATGAGACTATTATATATTTACATTTAAAGTATTCAATATTCAAATATTTTTAGTATTAATTTATAGTTTCATTTTCATATCGACTGTGACTGCTACATAGAAGACTTAAATAAGTCTGTGTTGTAGCAACTAAGGATAAGTACCTACTACAACATGATTAAAGCGTTCAAGTTCGCGTTGTAGTAGTTATGGTTACGTAGCTGCTACAACTTCATGTCTGTGTTGAACAAGTCAAGTCTGTATTGTAGTAACTACGAAACCGTAACTGCTACAATGTGATTAAGCAAGTTAAGTATATGTTGTAGCATCTACGGAACTGTAGTAGGTACGACATGATTCATGAACAAGTCAAGTTTGTGCTATGGAACTGTAGCTGCTACAACGTGAACGTAAATGAACAATTCAAGTCAATGTTGTAGTAGCCGCAGTTTCATAGCTGCTACAATGTCAAGTCTGTGTTGTAGCAGCTATGGAACCATTGCTACTATGGCGTGATTAAATAAGTCAAATCCGCATTGTAGCAGCTATGATTTTGTAGCTGCCACAACGTGATTGAATAAGTCAAATCCTTGTTGTAGCAGCTACAGTTCTGTAGCTGCTACAACGTGATTGAATAAGTCAAGTTCACATTATAGCATCGCGGCTTGCGAGTCGCATCGGCGTCTGGTCCAATGTCGTGGTGAGTGTCGCGGTTGCGTTGTGGTCGACGTCAAGACAAGTGTCGCGGTCGACGTCACGACTCGCATCACGATCGGTGTCACTGCCGGCATCACGGTCATTGCGGGCATCGCGATCACTGCCAAGGTCACGATCAGCATCGCGGCCCGCGTCTCTATCAGCATCGCGATCGGCGTCGCTGTTCATGTCGCAGCCGTGTCGCGATGGGCATTGCAGGCATTGCGATAGGTGTCGCGGCTTCGTTCTGGCCTTCGTCGCGATCGTCATTGGGCAGGCATGTCGCATCGACATCGGGCCAGCGTAGCGGTCGACGTAGCAACTCAACCCAGCATAGCGACATTTATAAAACATATCTTGAAATCTATAAGTTTTACATACCTGAGTTTGATGAAGAAGTCATTGTAATGCAATTATTTTATTGATTTCTCTCTTTTTTTTCCTTTTTTTTTTATGAAAGGACTCAATTCATTCATATGATGGAACATTATTATATTTTCTATTTATAGATAGAGAGAGGACCAATTTATGTATAATATTTTTATTTTCATGCATTCATAATAATAATTATTATTTAGATGAGTTACATTTGATTAGTAATTTCAATTGCATGAAGTTATTTTACTTCCAGTTATCTCCTCTTTTTAAGGTCAATAATAATAATTAATAATAATTATCTAACGGTCCCTCCATATCCTTCAGGATAAAGAAAATCCTAAGGGTTTAAATCTCAATGAAGTCGAATAATATCCTCCTTCATCGTGATCAACTGCAGTTTCTCAATTTACCTCCTCACAGATGGTCGTAGGGCCGACCGTGTGGGGCCGTTGAGGTGGTGAATTTCACCTTACGCAAAAGAGGATAAAGAAAATCCACATCCCTTGCCGTTCAATTTTTTTCTACACTATTCTGATTTGAATGTCGGAGGGGCAACATCAAAGTGTGTCTTGGTCTCATTCTAACATCTTGCTAAGTCTTCTTAACGATAGTCGGCTTCTCTGTAGATAATTTCTTATGTCAATTACTCCTATAGATTCCTCCTGCCCATTCCTTGAGCCGATTTCTTCTATCGACTCCTCTTATCAATTTCTCCTGTCGACTCCTCCTATCAATTCCTTCAGTTGATTCCTTCTGTTGACTCCTCTTGTCGATTTCTCCTATAATTAACTCCATCGATTCCTTCAGTCGATTCCTCCAATTGACTCCTCTAGGCGATTCCTTCAGCTGACTTCGTCTTGTTATTGATTCATCATAAAAGTCAACTACGCATGATCTGTCAAGGATTTGACCTACCTTCGTATTTAAACTGGAACACCAAGTATATGCAGTATCTATAATAGCATCTCAAGGCAATGGTGATTTCTCCTGTCAATTACTCCCATCGATTTCTTCAGTTGATTCCTCCTGCTCATTCCTTCAGTTGATTTCTCTTGCCGATTTCTCCTATCGACTCCTCCTATCGATTTCTCCTGCTGACTCCTCCTGTCGATTCCTTCAACCGATTCCTCCCATCAACTCCTCTTGTCGATTTCTCTTGCTAATTTTTCCTATCAATTCCTTCAATCGATTCCTCTAGTCGACTCCTCTAACTGACTCCTTCAGTTGACTCCGTGTCATTGCTAATTCATCATAAAAGTAAATTATATGTGATCTATCAAGAATTTAACTCACTCTCGTATTTAGACCGGAACACTAAATATATGCAGTATCTATAATAGCATCTAAAGACAATGGCGATCCATCTTGGTGGAGCACAGGAAAGGGAAAAAGATGAAAAGGAGGCAAAAGAAAGCCTGGGGTAGTTGGTGGTCAGTAAGAATGGAGAGGAGGACAAAGAGAGAGACTCAAGAGAGGAGGGTATTTAGGGCAAAAAATACAAGGTGTAGTTAAAAATAAAAGAAACTCAAAGGCTATTTTTGAAAGTTGTACCTTCTCCTACAGGTCAAATGCTTGAAAGGTGGCAATCAGTTTTGCATCATTCACATGATTCATCAACTCCAATCATCCCAATCAAATCCTACCAACTTAACATGTTCAAGAACAACTCCTATACTCAAGAAGAACCCTTTTAGCTAATTGTTACTCCTCCACCACTGACAAACTGACCAACACTGATTTGCACAGTAAAAGTGCATTGCCATTTGGAATTTTTACTGAACATTTTTGTCTCACTCAGTATCTGTCTTTCCTGCACAGCAAACAAGTGATTGAACATGAACTGTTATCTTCCAGAATGAGACCCACTCTCCTCCTTAACCTTACCAGTTGCCACCTTGATGTCTCAAGACAGAACAGAGATTTCAGACATTCACATGTTCCCTGCTACATTAAGGTTCCTACAAGGTATAAAATGATTGCATGAAGATCTGATTTCCTTTTGAGTGCCATTTCATCCAGTCTGGTCATAGAAATTTGCTGCATGTTTGGTTAACTGATACAACTATTCCATTTCTTTAAGGATAATAACAAAAGAAAGATCACTAACAAGTTCCAGCAAGAAACAGTATAGATCATCACTGGATCAAAGATTTATCATCACACTTTTGACTCCATTTTTGTAGCACAGGAAAGGCAGAGTCCAGAGTGAGCATAAATGGCATTCAAAGAATAGGAATCGCAGAAGCATAATGCACAACTGATCATTGAAACAATGTAGATAAATTAAATCTTTCTGAGGAAGGTTTCTTTCCCTTTTTCACTATATTTTTTCTCCTTTTTTTTTTTGTTTAGCTAGTTGTTTTTGGCCCCAAGGGCCTGATACAAGCTAGAAGAAAAAATGAAGATCAACTACAGCAGTATCCTCGGTTCTGGATTCATGCTTTTTGCTCTTTCAACAACTGGTTGTGCTTGTTTATCGCAAGGAACGAGTAGTTGGTGACCTATCATTTCTTACTCCTTGCCTTTTTCTTCAAGATTTTAGACAAAATTCTGCTGTATGCCTCCATTAATCAAATGATGCTAGTCGCATTGCAGTTCAGGGTTTATTATGAAATATTTTCCTCCTCTTGACAGCCGGAGAATCACGACAACGTGATGCAAATGAACCGGCAGCTGTATCATCACTCTTGTAGCTCAAGCATGCAGCGTCCAACACTCCAATTGGGCTTTGTGGTATGGTTCTAGCCGATGAGCTAGCAAGTTCATGTGGCATATTCCTCGTTCCTATCGAGTCTTGTATCACTTTATAACATCTAAAGACTCTTTCCTGGCAAAATAATCATAGCACAAAATCAGGGAAGAAGTTAAACATCTTTGAAAAGCATTCAGGGGTCCGCTACCGAAATACTAATCACATTCAATCAAGAGTGCATTGTCTGAAAATATTTACAAGAGAAGAAGGTCCTCAAATACAAATTAAGTTCAGGAAAAAGAGATTCATAGGACAACTTCAACATGAATATCACCATTTAACATTTTGGAAAAGAGAATTAGAAGATCAAGTCATATGTACCTTAACCACATGGAAACAACATAAAAAAGCCTTTTCGAATTCCACAATCTTGAGTTCAACCAAAGCAAACAGCGCAACAGCTGCGGCAATTTCAGAAGGTCTGAATTCCAAGAAATCAATCCCTGAATGGCATTGACTCACCCTAGTCACGTAACTCAATCCACCCAACAAATATAATACGACATTGGTACAATTCTATGCAGGGAATGGTGTACCTCTAATTGTGTTTATTGTTAATTCGACAGAATGAGACACCAAAAGTTTGCTTGGGGCACTACCACCATTGAATTTATGGAGAAAGAAATCGATGTAAGAGAAAGGGGTAACTGCTTGCATCTTCCATTTGAGGGTACTAAGCATCAGCAGCTCCATTCTCTGGATAGTCCTGGATTCAAATACATATTTTGCATCCCCTACCTTCACGAAACAATTCACAAACGATTCATAACAAATTCATGATCAGAGAAGACCTTATGGAGTTTTTTTCGTAAGACTGTTTCTCACTTGCAAGTCCAGAGATAGAGGGATTTCAGTTTCCTCCATCTTGGCAGCCAAAGACAAGCATGCCACAGATAATAGTTGTATCATCCAAGCCTTGTCCTTCTACAGATCGAAAAATGGAAAAGGAATTATATTAATAAGATTCTTTCATCCAACCAAAAAGGAATGATTTCACAGGTGAAACCACACATTAAAGAATGAATAGATGCAATGTATCTGCAAAGATCAGATTACAGACAATTGGGGAAGTTCTTACTGGCAGCTCATTGACAGAGAGGAACCGATCCAAGTAATTAACAGCTAAATATGCACTAAGTGGCCCAAAGTTGTAATGGGCATGAACCTGTTTGACATACAATAACATTCAGTAATCACATTAGCTAGATTAGCAAATTTTGCCAAGTGAATAGCATGATATATATCAAAATGACAGGTAAACTGAAATGGGGATAAAAAGATGTCAGCTTGTAGTGAGATTGTTGAGAAATCTACAGAACAAATAACCAAAATCAGTTATAAGAAAAAGGAGACAACCAGATTTCAGTCCCAAAATGTACATTAAGAATCCCAAACGATGAATAAAAAGCAGTAAGATGAAGGATCAAAAGAGCCACACTGATCATAGTGGCTAGATACAGAAAACAAAGAGCCGATCAAGAACTGTGTTTTTTTTATGAGAAAATTATGAAAAGAAAAGATCGTTATGAATCCAACCAAAAATGGCTTCTAAATCTAACCCATGAAGAAAAATGAAAGAAAACGGCCACCTTGCAAATCCAATCAATGGCATCTCTCCTGATAGCCAAATCTAATGCCCCGGACCGCAGCCTATCGGCATAGTCCTCCCTCGGCATATGCTCGGCTTCTCTCTCAACAAGCAAGCCCACGCACTCATCCGATTGAACAGGGAAGTCCACGAGGAAATCCCCATAAAAATCGCAACTTTTTACTTCTGAAACCCAACCACACCCAACCCCACCCCGTTCCTCATCATCGTCGTCAAAACCCAGGATGCTACTGTTATCCTCGGTGCAGAGGAGGGTAGATGCTGCGCATTCATAATTTGAAGCCATAGATTCAAGAAAGATGTTATCTTTGTAGTGATAAGGGAGCCCTTGTTCCTATTCCTCTCCTCTCCTCCTCAAAGATGACTCCTTTCCGAGTAAAAACTCAAAATAAGCTCGGTGGCAGCAGTATTCAGGAGGGTCACAGAGGAGGAGAGGAGGCAGGCAACTCACAGCTGTTGCACACAGAGGAAAGGAGGGGCTTTGTAGGGCATTCGTGGGGGAAGGGAGAGAGGAGCATTTAGGGAAGGGAGTGCAAATGGCAGGCAGGAATATTAAAAAAGAGAATTAAACAGAGGATGAGAAATAGAGGGAAGGAACACAGAAATAATATGTTTCCTTTTTGTTTCTTGTTTTTTGCTTTTTTTGGCTGCGTGCTAGGGTTTGGCTTATGGTTCTCAGTATCCCCAAAACCAGACTACAAGCCAATTCAACTCATTAGTTGAAGTGAAATCATCTTATTGAGTTAACAAAAGATTTTATAATTCAACCAAAGATCCAGTAGATAACAATCTCCTAAATCTAATTTTAAGATTATTAATGTATTCGATATAGGTATAAGCATACCGCTTAGCGACTTAAGTAAAGCCTTCAATAGATTCAACCGATAGACGATTTAGCTTCGTCATGAGACTTTACACAAGCTTATAGAAGGTACACCAATCGAAGGATGTACCATCGAATAGGATCGATAAATGGAAGGAATAATTCAGACGCAAAGTTTTAAAAGGGTTTCTAGTTGATTGGAGACCGAGTAATTAACGAAAAGGACGCATGAAGATATCTTGAATTCCTCTCTAAGCTTGTGCTAATTGTGCTTAAAGCTTTCAAGAGTTGGAACAAGGTTAAAAGTTCAACTCAAACATTTTGGTATTCTCTTATACTTTAGGTTTGCATTTCATTCTTATTAAGAGGAGTAAATTCATTATAAAACATGTCAAATGAATTATATATAAAAATCCCCCATTACCTTTTGTCAAGATGTGGTTATATTAGAACCTTTGCTACACTCATGCAATTAATATTTGATTTTTTATTTGTGCAAAAAAAATTTGATTTAAGTCAATTGTCTATTTGGATCTTACATTTGTATAAGAGTCAAAAGCTCTATTTGCAAGACTAATTAACTTTAAAAGATGGTTGACAATTTCATCTCACATCCTAAGTTTGATAGAGTAAATTTGGATCTTTTAAGGATGAATAATAGAAATTGAGGTATATATAGTAACTTGAAAGGCTTCTAAGCTCCAAATCATAACAAAGGACAAATTTGAAAAAAATGGACAAGGGAGCAACTAGAGAAGTTTGAAGCAAAGAAGAGGCAAACGAGATCATAAATGAGATTTTGTTTGATGAGATCTTATGTAAGATTGAGAGTGCTCTGATAGCCCCTGGGGCATAGCTGAGTTGGTTACTACGGAGTAGAGTTGCAGAAGAGAACAACGGTTTGAATTTTGACGAAGCCGGGCAATACCCTTCTCTGTCGTGGTCAACTACAGTTTCTTGATTTATCTCCTCACAGATGGTCGTGGAACTGACCGTGTGGGGTCGCTGAGGTGGCAGACTCCATCTTTTGCAGAAGAGAGTGCTTTGATATAAAGAAATTTTGGAATTGTTGAAAAATGTAAATCGAAAAGTGATGGATAGAAGAAGATGTCATTGTAATGGGATGTTAGTCCCACATTGATAGTTAAGTGGGATTAAGGTTGGTTTAAAATAAATCACAACTATGAAAGTTGTGGATGTGCATGTGCGTAGCTTGTAGTGTAGGACCGAAAGTGCGTTAGAGGAGGGTGAATAACGCTTGTCGCTTTTTCAATTTTTAGAGATGCAGTGGAAAATAGAAATAAAAAAAGAAAGAGACTCTTTTTTTTACTTGATTCTCAAGTCTACTCCAATGCCCGCGGTCATTGACTATTTTTGATGGACAATTTACTAATATCTTCCTTCTAACAAAGTAGAAGGTTTCGTCTTTTACAAAGAGTAGAACCGATAACAAGTTCACCAGCCCTTACAAATTAAAGTACAAAAAAGACAAGAAGAGAGTAAAAACTACCGACAAAAGATTTACGATTTGAGCAAAGTCATCGGAGCAGTACTTCGGTATAGAATCAAAATTTTGGAGCACAATGGAAGTAGGAGGCAATAGAAAATTATTATTCAGAGCTGCTGGTCGAGACCCTCTTTTATTAGTCATTTTGAGCGTCCGGATCCCCTTCTGGGTGCCCCTAACCCGATCTGATTTGATTTGATCCGGTCCCACAATTACGTGATTATGTCATCTCCAGGCACCTAGAACCTTGTCGGATGCCTAAACGACTAATGTGTCGGCAGTTGGCAAAACATATCTGATTCGTATCCGATTGCAACTTATCCATCCATGGGCACCTAAATTGCTTCCCTGCACTTGGAGGGTGAGGTATCCCGGCCAATCTACGTTTATCACCTCATCTACTTTGTCGGTCTAAAATACACTTATTCGGGTGTCCGGATCCGATAGGGGCGCTCAGATCCAATAAGGGTACCCGAAAACTCTTTTTTTTTATTTTCCTTTGAGTTGACTTTTCTACATCACAAAGTTAAAAGAATACAAGCAAATGAAGAAAATTAAGTATTGATAGTTTTACAACTATTTGGTTTTGTTTTAGATTTCTAGTGAAATCCTAGGTCAGACCGACACATACTGTTCCCTTATACGAAAACTCATCCTCACTTACTCCTTTTAAGAGATTTTACCTGTCTGTCAAACATCCGATCATCTAGACCTATTTGGACTCTTACTTAGCATTTGATCCTTTAACCCCCAATCTTTGGTCTAACTCGATCTTGGTTCTCCAGTCCCTATCGAGTCCCTCCACTTGGTGTTCTTGATCTGCCAAGACTTTTGCGCAGTCCTTTCGACTAGGATTTTCTTATCTAGCCTCCAGCTAGGGCTTGCCTATTGTGCTATTTGCATGCTTAGATCAATTCATCAGTTCACAAACAATACTCAACTTTAGACCTTTGCTAACATCAAAACATACGTTTGATTCTGGTGCTCCCTGCACCAATAATCTCCCTCTTTTTGATATTTGACAACTTGGTTTAAAATTAAGTTTAAATTTTCATAAAGAAGATTAACTCCCCTGAGTTTAAGCTCTTAATTTAAGATCTCTTTTTTTAAATAAAAAACTCTCCCTTAATTTAAGATATTCTATTGAAAATATTTAAAAAATTCTAAACCTCGTCATTTCTCCCCCTTTGACATACATTAAAAAAATAGGAGACTCATACTAATACTATTTTCAAAACTTAATGAGATTTTTAAAAATTAAAAGTTTTTGAATAAAAAGTGCATACATCAAAACTCTAAGTGACAATTTCAAAATTTATCCCTATTTAAGATGGATTCTACTGTCAAAGAATAACTAAGTCATAGAGTCCAAGCATGCATCATATAAAAATATAATATTTAAAAATACAACATCTATGAAACTTCCTTATTAACATATCTAACTTTTTTACTAGCTGACTATCAGAAGATGACAATTTTTATTAAGTTAGTTAAAGTAAATATGGATTTTCAACTAGTCATTTAAATCAATTTTTTAGCCTAGATTTATGATGATGCACTAACATAAATATTTGAAATCCAGGCTTGACCCTAAGCATCTTACACCATTCTAAATGATTCAGTACACAAGCAAATTAATTTTAAGGTGCTTGTGAGATGTTGGCTGCCTAAATCCATAGGTTCATATTTTCTTAAAAAAAACATAGGCTAGGTCTGTATTTTAATTTTGAAAAGTAGGTTTGAAAAACATAAGTTTTTGAAAAATAGGTTTTGAAAATTTATGTTTGAAAAACATAAGTTTTAAAAACTATAAACTTAAATTTTGAAAGCTGATTTAAAACATATGGTTTGAAGACCATAGGTAGAAGTCCTACTCTACGAAGCACATTCTTAGTTGTTATATTTAGTTAAATCCAGAAGTTCAATTAAATGAGTACTAAATCAGTATGAGTAATACGAAATCAAAGTCAAGTACAAAAGGTAAAGTACAAGAAATCAACTGTAGTCAACTACAAACTCAGTATTGACTAAATGACAATCAAATGAGTAGCTACTGGCCT
>JBBMKF010000112.1:7664838-7677746 GCA_037834155.1 Curcuma caesia | reverse complement strand
AAGGCACAAATCCATAAAGCAACATATACACATATATCTCTGAACATGATAAATAACAAATCCACAAGTTCAATCATCCATAACACCTCGATTCCTCCTAATCCTAGAATCTAGAGGATTACTCCATAACTGAGAGATTACAACTCGAAGAAGATGCAAAATAATACATTCTAAATCCAAGAAAGGAAGTAAAATTTATCAATGAAGGTCTTCTTCTCCGCGTTGCTTTCTCCTCGTTGATGGTGGATGGAGATGATGGAGTAATTCGGACGGATGGATGGATCGTCGATTCCTGCTTCGGAAGATGGCTTCGGTGGCTCAAAACACTCATAGGGTCTCTCCCAAGGTCTCCCTCCTTTCTTAGGGGTTTTAAGGAGGCTATTTATATGACCTCTTCTAAGTGCCCTATTCACACGACAGATACGCCCCCGTCACACGGCTGTGTCTGGGAGGCACGACCGTGTGCTGCCGCTCCTTTGGAAGATAGGCACGGCCGTGCCTAGGGGGCACGGCCATGGCCAGTCGATGCTCTGGAAATGTGACACGGCCGTGCCGTGTGGGCACGGCCAGGGGCAGCCGAGGCTCTGGAGAAATGGAACGACCGTGTCTGTGGGGCACGACTATAGTCAGTCGTCGCTCTGGAAATGTGGCACGACCGTGCCTGTGGATCTCGGCCATGCACTGGTTGGGTGCTGGAGCGAAGGCACGGCCGTGCCTGTTTGGCACGACCCCTGACAGCTGTTCCTCTGTTGTGAAGACACGGTCGTGCCTGGTGGGCACGGCCAGGGGTTGGTTCTGCCTGTGAAGAAGCACGGCCGTGCCCTGTGGGGCACGGTCCCTGGAGGAATGAGACATGGCCGTGCTTGGGAGGCACGACCCTGTCTAGTCTTGTCTTTAATTGCTTCTTCGTTTAGCCTTTTCGCTCCATTTTCGTCCTGCAAATGCATAAAAATACGAGCAGACCTCTGAATTAGGAAAGGAGAAAATCATGTCTAAATGCACAGATAAAGGATGTAATGAATGTAGGAAATAATGTGAAATACAAAAAGATATACGATTAAAGCATAAGAAACATATGTATACCCTACGCACATCAGATAGTTGCCTAAATTTTCACACCTGTTGCATGAATCCCTTAGGATGTAATAAATTAAATAGGAAAATTGAAGGACTTATATAGAAAAGCTTTATTAGAGATAACATAAGTCCTTGTGTTACTAAGATTGTTTGGGATCATCAAAGTGAAAGGTATCCAACTAGCGTAACAAAAGCCTGTTATTTTTGTTTTTGTTGGAAGATCAAAGTTTATACACAATAAAAATAAATGAAACAATGCCATTAATACTTTTATGAGAGACGCAAAAGATACATGTCGTCTACATTGTCCACTTGACGAACTCTTGCTGTAATATAAAGGTGCTAACTTTCACTGAGGATGAGGTAAGAGATGGTGTTAAAACTTGGCTACGGTGTTGGTGCTGACGGCATGATGTTAATGTATAAGAGAGAGAGGGCGATAATTTTGGTTCTCATTTAATTAGTTGTGACACACATCATGGTTTAAAGTACCCAGCCGTACTGCTTGATACACACGATTTTTACCGTTTTGACATAGGACAGACTTCGACACTTGATCGACACATCATGCATGCGAGGATTTCGCATGCATCATCGCATGCGTTGAATTGCGGCACAATATGCGACACATGATAGAAGGAATCAATTCAATTCCTTCTGTTGATCACAAGATCATGTGATCGATTACTTCTGTTGATCACGAGATCAGGTTAATCAAGAAAAAAAAGTTATATAAACAATGAAGGCTTGGAAGTATCAGTGAGAGAGATTAGCCAGAGATAAAGTTAGCGAGAGTGATCGGCAAAGACGACCGACGAGATCAGTAGTGATGGCGAGGTGGTGATCATTCTTCTTCGGATAGTTTAGTATGATAGTAAATTTCAATTTAAATAAAGGAGATGTTGACAGTCGGAATTGCGAGCAGAGGGCGATGAAGGCAGGAGACGACGGAATCAGAAGGTGGAAGCGGTATCGCGAGAGAAGAGGCGGAATAGGATTTTATTAAAAATTCAATATAATAGTTTTAATTAAAACTGTTATATTTAAATAATATGTATATAAGTGTTATAATACATTTTTATAAAATATATTATTTAAAATATATATAAATATGTAATGTATTATTTAATATATATATAATTTCTAATTAATAATTAATTAATATATAAATGATAAATATATATCTTGTAACTATATATTTATATGTTTCTAATTAATTTTTCTTTATAAATGTTTATATTTCTTATTTGATGTTTACTTAAATAATTTAATTGGTGATATATTAGGAAAATTTGGTGATATATTAGGAAAATTTATGAGGATTGTTAAATGGTTCATGAATTGAACAAATAATTTAAATATTTTTTTATCTATTAAATAATTTTTAAAATATATAATTTAGATGTTTTGAATAAATTTAGTTTTAAAATTATATATAAATATAAACAGTAAATTTTATCATATATTATATAAAATATATAAACAGTAACTATGTAGATATATATTGTATAAATTAATAAATATTTAATAATATAATTATCATACTTATTAATTAAAATTGTAATTTTATTAATCTCTATATTTATGAATATTTAAACTTTTATCTCAAGATAAATTTTTAATATTAATGTTATTAATGCTGTAATTATGAATATTTATTTTGAATTATTTGATCTTTTTACTACTATTAATTTTTTATAATATATAGGTAATGACACCAAAACAACAATCTTATGATTCGGCTTGGAGATATGCACGTCAATTAGAAAAATGATTGCATTGACAATGTTTGCATTGCGATATGATTGGACATGGCGGTGGGATCACGTCTAAAACAACATTTTATTGGTGGATATCCGAATGTTTCTAATTACTCAAAAGTTTCTCAAGAAATTCGTCGTGCAATAAAAGAGGAATTCGATGGCAACAAAACAAGTTTAAACAATAACAACGTAAAATGCTTGATAGGCGGAGCTCTACAGAACCAGTCTATGATGAATTTGAAGGTCGTGGTGAAGATCCAAATGATGAAGAATTTTTAGCATATCTTAGTGCCTTTCGAACTCAATATGAATATGAGCGGCATATGCAACATAGTAATGCTATAGTTGGTGCTAGTGGAAGTGACTCAGCTGGTGCTAGTGGAAGTGACTCAACATTGGGGAGGAGTGAAAGTGTTCGTGTAACTTGAATACAAAGTGGTATTGGTCATTTCTTTCCTTCTACGAACAAAGGTGTGCAGTTGATATTGCTGATATTGATCCACTAGCATTCTTAAACCAAACTAATAAACAGATTAGGATTGATGATGCCTATATAAGGGAGAAGAAGAAATCAATAGGTCAAAGTATTGTTAAATTTTTTCATGTCAATTAAATTCCTCTTAATGCAGCAAACAACATATATTACCACAGCATGTTGTCCAATATTCAAAAATCTAGATTTGGTATTCAACCACCAACTGCATATGAAATTACTGGTTCATATTTAGATGAACAAATGGAGGAGATCAAAATTTAGATCTATTATGCAAGAAGCATTGAAACTCATATGGGGTTACATTAGTGTGATAGCTAGACAGAATCTACATGGATGAGTATTATCAATTTTCTGCTATATTATATAAAGGTGATATTTCATAAATTTGTTGACACAATTGCATATTATCATGATGCATCTTATATTATCATTTGATGGATAACATAGTTCAAGAGAAATATAGAACATATAGTGTAGGTAACAGACAATGATGCAAACTTCAGGAGGGTTAGAGAATTATTGGAGCAAAAATATCAAATATTATTTTAGACACTATGCGTAGTATACTGTATTGATTTGATGATGATAGATATCGGTAAATTCGATATAGTAAAGAACGTAGTGAAAAAACGTCAATCGTTAATAAAATTCTTTTATAATAATCATTGGGTTCATAGATTCTTGAGGAAATTTATTGATGGAAAGATTCTGTGACCAGGAGCAATTAGGTTTATAACCTACTTTCTCTTATTAAAATTGTTGTTTTAGAAACAAGACAGATTGAAGGCCATGTTCACTTCTGAAGATTGGGAAGTCTCTCGATACTCTAGTAGTGAAGGTAGGGAGGTATAAAAAATTATTATATCTGCTAGATTTTTGGATTATATTACAGATATTCTTATAATAATAGAACCCTCACACCGTTCTACGTAAAGTCGTTATGGATAAGAAGCCACAAATGAGTAATGTTTATTGTCTAATTCATAAAGCAAAAGAAAAAATCAAGAGACGTTTAAAATCATCAACCAAGTATCAATATTATATTGATATAATCACTACAAGATGAGACAATCAAATGGGAAAACATATTCATTTGACAAGTTGTATTTTTTAATAATAAAGAATTTTTAATAATTATATATGTTTAATTATTTTAATTTATTATCTAAATTCGACATATCAATATCGTTACAATCTTATCACAAATGAAGATATATTAGTAGCTCTTAGAAATATAATATCAGGACCACAAAAAAAATAGAGAATTAGTCATTGAGGTTATTTATGAAAGTCGATTATTTCGAGAGACAGAGTTTTTTTAATGATTCTTTTGTAGTGTCATATATATATATAAAATGAATGCAGGTAAATATAGCAAAAATTATTACTAATTATTATCAATAAATATAAATACTATTTTAATTTTATTCTTATTTATCTTATAGCCGAATGGTGGTTACAATATAGAGGATCAACTCCAAATTTAAAAGAGATTGTAGTCTCACAGTCAACATCTTCAGGTGGTTTCGAAAGAAATTGGTCAATTTTCTCTCTCATTATACAAAAGTACGAAATCGTCTTTCTTATTGTCGCTTGGAAAAAATGATCTACGTTTATTATAATATGCGTCTTCAACTAAGAGCAATGACAGAAGAACATGAAAAACAAGAGTCTAGTGATGTAGACCCATTTGATATTGTGTTTGTCTAAATTGAGGCTGATCCAATGATAGATTGGTAGAGCGCCATTGAGGCTAAGAATCCTTTACTTGATGAAACTAAAGATCCACCATGACCATCTCAATTTCTTGCTCAAGAGATTAAAAAAATACAAGCTAGAGGAGATGTTGGTGAGGAAGATAATTATGATGAACCTTTTGACTAAGAATTTCAATTTTTCAAATCTCGACCCAGACATTCTCAAACATCCCAACCCCAAACTCAACCAAAGTTCGTATAAAGGTAAAGATAAAACTCCTACGACTTTTACTAAAGAGAAAAGAAAAGTTAAAACTCCGCTTTTAAGGAAAGGGATCAATTGAGAATTAGTGAAAATCTACTTGATGCAATTGATGAGTAATAACATGATGACAGTGATGAAACATTATCACCTTCTGACATTATAGCCCGACAAGAAGTTCGAAATGATGATAGTGATGTCGATAGCAGTGCAAGTACTCATAGAAGTGATGACAGTGATGTTGTATTTGGTGGTTGTAGAACTTATGTTTCTTCTATTCCAGTACCGGAGCTTTAGGCATGTGAGAAAGATTACACACATACAATCGAAAATGATGATCATAGAGCTAGAACTATTAAAATTCAGTATCAATGTCGATCTAAGATTGATAAACAAAAGGAAGCTCATAATTATCAAGATATGCAGGAGAGTTTATTTGAGATTGATTCTGATCACATTAAAGATCAATTCTAAGTCTAAAATAGACTATATTTTTTTAGACTAGTGATGGATGAACTCATTGGACACATCTAAGAAGTTATCATATTGTTGTTTTAGTTGATGAGATACATGAAGAGTAAATAGTAAATTCGAATTTTGATGAGAGACATTGGAAGTAAAAACTTTTAGGCTTAGTAAAGTAAATACATTAAATTTAAGTGTGGTAGTAGTAGACAACGGAGTAAGAAAATTATTAAGATAGAAGATGATGACTATATGTAATTAAAAACTTTAAATATCTAGGATTCTTTTTTAAAAGGATAAAGGGGTTGCTAGAGGTATTTTACAAATGAGACAAGTAGGGAGAACGATAGGTGTTTTTTGTGATTGTAAAGTACTTCTAAACTTTAAAAGGAAGATTTACAAAACGATGATTAAACTTGTTATGTTATATAGAGCTTCTATGGAGTTGAATGTTGGACTATGAATTAAGTACATAAATAAAAGATGAGACTTGCAGAGATAATGTTAAGGTGGATGTGTGAACATACGAGTAAAGTCAAGATACATGAGAGCATTAGAGAGATAGTTTGGGTTGCACCTATTGAGGGAAAATTTCGAGTAATGTGTATAAGATGATAGGGACATCAACTTAGGTGATCAATAAATACCTTATAATACCTTACTTAGGCGATGTGAGATCATGATAAATACACACATTAATCAAGAAAGTGGGAGACCAAAGAATAGTTGATTTAACAACGATAAAATAATATAAAATTTATTTAATTATAAATGAGGTTATAATTTAAATATAGATAAGCACATAGTAGAAGATCGAGCTCTATAGTGTAGGAGAATTCATATAGCTGGCCTACTTAGTAGGATAAAGGCTTTGTTTCTGTTGTATTCATCACAAAACAATATTCAAACTAAATTCGTGTTAGTTTATTGAATCTGCTTAAGTGTCTACTAGCAGAAAAATCATGTATTTGGATTCTATGGTACTAGTTGCTGAATTTGCTTATAAATTTCAAGATCCGTTTATAGGTCTAAAGGTTATCATCTAATTGATCGGTTTCATTACTAATAGCTTCCTTACCATACTTTTAAATTAGCTGAGTGATTTCAAGAGATTCATGCTAATCTTAAGAGAAAACTGAGTAAAGCAATTTCTCGCTCACTCCAATGTTCATTACTAGTAGCTTCAAAAAAAAAAATGTTTTGATGGTTGTTTATATTTGTTTGATTCTGCATGAGGGATTAAGTAACCAAGATACATTTTTATAAAGTCAAGTACAATTGACATCCTATAAAAAGAGTTGAGATCCCTTGTATTGAATCATCTCTCAAATAATATTATTTTCCCCTTCCGATAAGTGTGTTCTCATTGCTACATTATTGAAGTGCTCTAGGTATCGCATAGAGATATATGACTCAAGTATTAAAATGTCAAACTATACCAAGCGACATAAAGCATAATTTACCATTTTGCACGTCAACTAACATGTGAAACTTAGGCATCAAAATGGGGGTGCACAATGGAACAACTTCGGTATTGAATTTGACTTTGAAGCAACGTTACATGATGAAAACAAATCGGGAGAGAAGATAGAATGAGGGAGACAAGGGGGAGAGGGGAGAAAGAGAGGAGTACCTTGGAGAGAGAGTGGGATAGGCACTAGGCTTCCATCGCATTGCACCGGTAAGCAAGTGATAGGTTGTGGGTGAGCAAAAGAGCAAGAGAAATCGGGGAAAGGAAGAGAAGTGCACGGAGAAAAAATGGAGGAGAATTAAATAATTCCTAATCTTTTAAAAGGACCACCAACGTAATTAAATATAAATGAATAGAACTATCGTATATAAACTTAGTTCAGAGTTTAAATCACTTGATCCACTTTTTATATTTTTTAAATATTTTATTTTTAGTTAATATATTTTATATTTAAAAAAATATCAAAACTATATCGGTATGATACAATATGATACCGAAATCATATCGTTTCGGTCATAGACCAAAACTCCGATACAGATCGAAATTTTAAACCATGCCTTGAATTGAAAAGCAAAATATATCCACTTTATTGCTTATTCTAACATTCTATTTGTAAAAGTTAAATAATTATAATTGCAAATGACTATGAAGCAAAAGAAGTATAATTTTAAGATTAAAGACCGAGGTAATTAAAGTAACCAACAAATAGAAATAGAAGAATATATATTAACAATCTAATTAATTATTAAGAATAAATTACAATAAAAATTAGTTAAAAGTTACAACTTATACTGATTAAAACTAATAATATTATCATTAATAATTCAATTAAATAAGTATTAAAATTATACTGACATGACCCTATGGTACTGAAATTGTATTGTATGTATTGTTTTGATCATAGAGTGATTGAAACTCTGACACTGCATGGCCATAAACATCTTAGGACATTTTTGTTGTTGGATGTCAATGTCACTAGTGAAAGACAAAAATTGATTAGTGCAAGTAGTCCTTGTTGTAAGTGCATTCATATTTTCAACAAGGTGATGTCATTGGTGTATTATTTGTATTAGTATGTCTTAAAAAGTTTCAAGTAGCTGAATGGTGGACACAAGAATAAAAGTGAAGGTTTAAAATCTCGATGTTAGAACTTGTTCCTTGCTCTTACCAACCTTTGTCCATATGCTAAGGTCGACACCAGTGATTGATGGGGCTTGATTCAATGGTGGAAGGGCAAGAAGAGCCGGAGAAAGAAGAAAAGCACAAGAAGAGGCAATGAGATAATAAGATGCATAGCTGCTCCTTGAATCATCTGTTTTTCTATTTAGCTGAAGGTTCTTGCTGCTCTATCATTCACCCACTGTCCCTAGCCAGTAGTTGAGGTCACCATAACTTCCTTGATGCTTGCTTGCTGAGATCATCATCTTCTATCGCTGTGCAATATGGTTAGATCATCGCCTTCATCCAATGTGGTTCAGTTGGTGTCTCAACATGGTGCCTTATTTAGGTTCTGATTCATGTTTGTTTGGAAGAGAATGGGATTGACAAACTGTGGTAATCATTGACAACGTTAGAGAATGCAAGTAGGTAAGTATCAATTACTTTCACATTGATTGGTTGAACTCTAGGAAATCAAAATATATATTTGAGGTTGGCTTCTTGACCTTTAGCAAGAAACTATACTTCAATGGCAGATGAGCAACATTCATCAATCCATTTAATTTTTCAGCAGTGAGTACTGTGCTCTTTGAAATAGTTACTGTAGAGAACGCAGAAAACCTGAAGCTATTTAAGGATTTTAGCTTTAAATTATGAACATGATTTTTTGGATGCTAGAGAGATCTAACAGAGATTCAACAGTAGTAATAATTGACTGGTGAATATTGATGAACAATGTAGCTCTCTGTAATCTTGGTTACCTCACGTGATAGATCATGAAGCTTGTGAATAGTGATTGCTGCATGCCTATGAGCTTTGCAGATAAAATTGATACCAGAGAATTGCATCACCTGATGCCACAATTAGAATTAATCTAATGATTGATTGATTGTGTTTAGAGGTAAATTCCCTTGGTTGATAAATCTTGTTTTGTTGTAGATTGCCAGCTATAGTTTCATCATGAGAAGAATGATGATGATGAAGAAGATGTTTGGAGGTAGACCTGGCCGGTTTGAACCTAGATTTGATTGTGAACCTTAATCGGGTCAGTTATTCGTTGATCCAGTTAGATGAGCCAAAATCTTAATTGGCCCGTAAGGTTCTAGCTCATAATTAATCATGAACTAGTGGTTTGAACCACTGGTCCAGACAATTTTTTATGAATATTGAAATCGTCAATTAATGACGATTGGATGAGTTTTTTTTAACGGTCTAGATTATTTGATCAGTTTTCGATCTATAGCTACGATTGACTATTATTCTCTAAATATAAATAAGTTATTCTATCTCATTGTTTTTATATCTCCGTTTTTGTCTCTCATTTCTCAAATCTCCTCAAATCTCAATTGTTTTCAATTTTAACACTATAAATAAGTTTCATTACTTTTGTCTTTAATTCAAATGAAAGGAAGTTCGTCTCGGTGTCTAAAGGGCAAGAAAATAATAATTATGATTTGAATTTCAATGATATTGAATTTATTAACAATGAACTAGAGTCATTTTTGACAATCGAGATGTAAAAAAGTAATGAAACTTCCACGGTTCGAGAAATTCCATCTCTAAAATCAGATCTTCTCACTAAACATTTTGAGAAAATTACTCTTTCGTCTGCCTTCTATAAGGAGAAATGCATAGAAAACATAAGTATTGCAACGTATTTTATAAATTTTAATCGAGTGATGATTATGGATCATTGAAATGACATGTTAATACCAAGCATCTGATTAAGTTTGGTCATTCTTAAACACAATTAGTTAGATTTTCATCGACTAATGAAGGTACCGATTCTAAGTTATTTAAATTTGTTTATATTAAATTAAGAGAATTAATAGCAAGATTTATGTCTGTTGAATATCTTTCTTTTAATTTTGGTTCTAAATGCACATTTGAGTATTTTTGTCAAGAATCACTTAATCTAGTTGCTAAATGTATTCCCCGAACCACATTCGTACAATTAAAAAATTAGTTAGATAAGGAAAAAAAGATTTAATAGAAGAATTTAGTGGGCAACCTGGTGCACGAATCTTCCACTAATGTAGGTCTCGGGAACGAATTGGACCACATTGAGTCTATTGTACGCAGTCTTATCATGCACTACAAGAGGTTGTTTTTGCTACTGGAACCCGTAACATTCAAGTCATATTGTTTTAAGACTCCTCTTCAATTGAAGAATTTAGTAAATTAAATAATAAGATATCTTTATGTTTTGATATTTAGAGTGACCGTTGACAAACTCATTTATATATGGGTATGACTTGCTACTAGATTGACAACTCTTAGTTAATCCAAAAACGTTTACTAGCATAGTTTGATGAAACACACGTTGCTTGCAATATATCTCAATTGATGTGCTTAATTTTAGAAAGATATAGATAACTTCTAAAACATTTTCAGGTACTACAAGTATTTAAGAATTTAAAATTGTATCTTAATGGCTATTGGTGGTTTATAATTACATATTTGATGTATATGTCATGTTTTAAATTTATACGTGAAAGTTGAATTAAAAATATTAAAAAATCAAATTAAATCAATTAAAATTGCTATTTCTTATTTGTGATCACATTAGTATAATAAAATAATGGAGTGGATTTTTGTAATTCCATGTGATGAACAAACACATTGGAATTTAACATTTAAATTATTATAAAATTCATTTCAATATAGAAAATTATTATATTTATTTTTTTTGAGAAAATGCTAATAATACTGATATGTATTTATTTTCACATCAATAGAACATATATAGTCATATTTGTGAAATTTTAAAAATATTTAATGATGCAACTAAATAATTATCTAGTATTTACTATCCTAATCTCTTATTTAGTTGTAATGAATTTTTGTAATGTAGTTTTAATTTTAAATAAATATATCATGGATGAATTTTGATCTTTCTGTGAATTAGTAATGAAGTCAAAATTGGTAAAATATTTTTATTATATTCTTGATATTTATTTAGTTGCATTTGTTTTAGATCTTGTATTTAAATTAGATAATTTGAATGAAATGTTAGTTATGTATTATAATGCTTTATTACCATTTAAAGATTCTTCTTCTCTTGATTTCTCATGAGTATAAAAATTACTAAAAATAATTTATATGATATTTACAAAGATTGTAGTTTAAAATATAGATGAGAAACTACTGTGGCTGAAACATAGAGTATTAATAGTAGTAGTAATTTAAAATTCATGAAAGCACAACTTTTATTACAAGAAGAGACAAAATATCCCCGAGGATCCTTAAGTTTTAGAATTATTTTATAATTTCTTTTGATTTCATTACAAGTCAAATTTTGATATTTTATGATAGTGGTCGCAAAAGACCCAAAGTTATTCCATTCTCTATCATATTAAAGGAGATTTTAGCTTGTCCGACGTCAACCATTGATGTAGAATAAATAGTCTTTCGACCCTTTAGAAGCTTAATCGCTACTTGATGATTAGATAAGAGTTGTAAAAAAGAATACAAGGAATGCAACTTTCAGAGGATGACGTAGAAGATGTTGATATTAAAAAACTACCACTGTGGAATGGAAAATGGAAGTGAGTAAACAACGTTATTTCTTAAGATAATAAGGATGGACTTTGATTCCCTTATACCTTAAGGGGATATATAGACAATTTAAATAAATTTAAGTCCGTAAATAATTGTGTACATAGTAGGAAATAAACAGCTGTGTACAGAGTAGGAAATCCCTTAATTTAAGGAGTTTAGTTAGAAAGATATCTTATATTTATGAATAAGTTAGTTTACTATTCTCTCTCTTAGTTTCCTATTCTATCTATTGTAATTTTGTATATAATACTGTGTATTCCCATTCCGAAAAGGAGAGAAGAGAAATCAATTTTTCCACATGGTATCAGAGCCCTAGCTTTTTTTCCTGGGTTTTTTCTTTTCTTTCAGTCTTCATCGTTGACCCCTAATCCATTTTTTTTCCAGCCTTCATTGCTATTTCTCGTTTTTTTCCCACTCTTGCCTTTCTTCATCATGATCAATTCTCAAATAACCATTTCCAGCAATCCTAGCTAATCTATCGTGTCTAATGAGTGCAGTTCAGTCTAGAAAATTGGCGATCGGTAGAATATTCAGGCCTCCAATAGACTCAACGGGAAGAACTGCCTGAAATGGTCTCAAGTTGTCCGTACTTACTTTAAAGCAAAGGGAAACTTAGTCATATCCCTAGGATGGGACCTGCCACGATTGATCCCAGCCTTTGAGGCATGGGATGAAGAAGACTTAATGATTATATCTTGGTTATGGGATTCCATGGAACCATCCATCAGTGATACATGTATGTTTCTCACTACTGCTAACGAAATTTAGGACTGCATTATCCGCACTTACTCAAAAGCCTGTAATGCTGCCCAAGTGTATGAACTCAAAGTCAAAGCGGGTGCTACTAAGTTGGGAGATAAAAGTCACTTAATATGCCACTGTTTTGCAAAATCTGTGACAAGAACTGGATTAGTACCAAGTAATTGAGATGAAATGTGTTGCAGATGCTGCTGCTTTG
>JBBMKF010000112.1:7630584-7652751 GCA_037834155.1 Curcuma caesia | reverse complement strand
ATATTTAAATTTATTAAAGATGAATAATATAGTAAATATTTATTTTTCATTTTTTAGAATTATAAATTGAAAATAAAAAATTGTAGTGATCAAATAAGTTCTTGGAGTGCAAACCAGCTAATTTTTTTTCATTTATTTCCTAATTTTAAGGTTCTTTTTTCTTTTATGGGTGCTGCACGCCACGTGTCAATACCGCGTACGTAGTGTGAGTTTGGGTGAGAACCGCAGTTGTATGCTGTGCCGCGGCGGGCTTCGAAAGACGGTGAACGAAATGGACAATTGCTCATCCGTCACAGAGCTTGTAACAGACAACAGCACAATCTGGCAGTAGATATACGGAAATCAGGAAGATAAGGGACAAATGGACGGTTTGTATCAGCTGAAGCCGGTAATGCTGTCCATACAAGAAACAACCAAAAAAACCCACTTACCATCTAATTACTTTGGGTTTCTTGTCAACTTAAATGACACAGTTGGCATATTCAATTACCCGCAGGGAATACCTTGATCGAACGGTTGTGGTTTCAAGGGCGGACACGTGGCGCAACTACCTCGAGAATAGCGAGTGGGCAAGGCGATAATTTGGCTTACTCTGTTCGGACAAATGGGTCGCTTAGGGACTCGCTTCCGAGATAAGCCTTCCGTTCTATAAATAGGTCCTCTCTGAGAATCAAAAGAAAAAAGGGCAAAAAAATATATATCGAGCTGAAAGTCTAGCTCGGGCGTCCTCGTCTCCGCTGTCTTCCTCTGTCTGGCTGTTCTCTGTCCCGAGGGCGCGAGCTAGGGTTTTCTCGTCTTCGATCGAGGAGGGCGACTCGGCGATCGTGGGTTCGTGGTGGAATTCCATTTGCCAGAATGGCGTACCAGGGAAAGAAGCTGGTCAATGATCCGAATGGTCTCTTCTCATCGTTACTTTTTTTGTTTTTCGTTTGTTTTCTATGGTTTTTGTTCATTCGATTTTTTCTTATCTCTGGTGAATATTGCGATTGCTGTGGTCTGACCTCATTGTGGAGTCTATCGTTGAGATACTGCCCTCGTGTAGATGAATGCCTGCTCTAAGGGTTTCTATTATTCAATTAGATGCTTGATGAGCTCGTTTTTAGTTCTATATTGGCTGGTTTTGTTGTATTTGGAACAAGTATTAGGATCAGAATAGCTCTGATCCCAGATGTTAGGATTCGAACACCCTTCTACATGCAGTGAGAAGCAAGAAACATAGAGAACGCGGAGAGGTAAAGCACGACGGCTTCAAGAAAATATATAAATAAAGCAGAGTCAGATGCGTTTGTGGGGTTTGACTAGATTACGTAAGTATAGCGACATGGAATGATCTTAGTTTGTTGGCATCAAAAGCTCATAGAAACAACATAAGTTGAAGTTTTACATAATGGTTGATTTGGGAATATGATTGGATCTTGATCATGATCAGGATTTTACCCCCACCCCATATGTGTTGTTTTATCATACTGCACGGTGCGCCAGCCAAGTTTTACAGAAGTAGAAGTGTTGTTGTTCAATGACTTGGATGCATACCTCGAGCATATCTGTTTTATTATACAACGGCAAATGTGAATCTTTTGCATATTGGAGAGGATGCATGTGTTGAGCTGTTGACTTTTTCCTTTTTGCAGACAAATTCCTTGTTTTTAACCCTCCGTAAAACGATTTGTATTTAATAAGGAGTTGATTTTGCTAACCAAAATGCAGATGTGGTAACTGAATTTATTGAGGGATTAGTTGAAACTTATCCTGGTTTACAGTACTTGGATGGCTTTCCACAGGTATATTTCTTGTGAAAGTATGCAATGAATCATATTATCTTTGTAAATAAATTCTCTCACTCTATCTTGCAGATTAAGGTAGTACTACGTGCTGATGTCTTGAGTGCTACATATGACAAAGTGGCTGTCATATCTGGTAGTGTTTGCTATTAAGTTATCCTTCTCTTTTCATGTTTGTTTACTTATTATCTTATTCTCTGAAAAATTGATACGTGTCTTATGCCTCAATGTCAATTCTACTTTAAAGCCTATGAGGTTCTTGTGAACCTGTCCGTGTTAATAAATATAATTAACCAAACAAATTAAAAAATTTGGTATCTGCATATAGTCATCAAATTGATGGCCAAAGAACCCTTCTATTTGTACTCCTTATCAATTTTTTTCTCATCAAAGCTAAAACTATATGCACATACATTTTTTGCCTAGCAATGGATGCAAGTGGTTCGTATAGGCATTCCATCTTCCCAAGTTCAACCCTTCAAAAATAAATGTCCACGAGTGCACTTATGATTAGAGGAATGAACATATGTATTTGTTGATAACAGGATATTTAGTTATCATGACAAATTAGCCATGTCAGAGGACTGTTATGCTTGAGCATTTCTGTCGCATTTCAATCTTGCAGCCCACTCAAACTAATCTGTCAAGAATGATATCCATCTAACTTTAAATTGCAGGAGGTGGAGGTGGGCATGAACCTGCTCAAGCTGGATTTGTTGGTCCAGGGATGTTAACAGCTGCCATCTGTGGGGATGTTTTTACCTCCCCACCAGTCGACTCTATTTTGGCTGTATGTCTTTTTAAACACGCAAATCTACTTATCATGTCCATATGAAATATAAGCTCACCTGGGTTCGACTTTGCAGGGTATTCGAGCTGTAACAGGTCCCAAGGGTTGCCTTTTGATAGTCACGGTACTATAGTGTTTGTCTTGGAATGTGCAGTTGTAAAGAATCCCTTTGTTCTTTGATTTTCTTTTGAATGTTAGGAATATTAATGATTCAGTCTATTGTTATTTTTTTTGACAACTATATGTGAGCAGAATTATACTGGCGATCGACTGAATTTTGGATTGGCAGCTGAGCAAGCAAAAGCAGAGGGATATAAAGTTGAGGTAATTGAAACAAATTCTCTCATATTTATATGACATTTGTTATTAATGATTCTTATTGGCATTTATTTGATTTGATATCCTTAGATGGTTGTTGTTGGAGATGATTGTGCTCTTCCACCACCTCGTGGCATAGCTGGACGAAGAGGATTAGCAGGAACAATTCTAGTTCATAAGGTGTTCTCTTTGGTGCCAATCAAAATCCAATTATGCTTGATCCCAATATATTCTTCATCTAGGAGATATCTATTAGCTCTGAAGAGTTATCCCATATCCATCATTGCAGGGAGACCAAAGGCTTAAAATTGCATGTAGAAATAAGACCTTTATCTTTAATACTTACACCAATTGAATGTGTTAAGCCTAATTTTGACATTTAGAATTTGTACTGAACAAAATTCTATTATGTGCTAATTTTTTCTCTCCATATTTTAGGTTGCTGGAGCCGCTGCAGATGCTGGTCTACCCCTTGCTGATGTTGCTGCAGAAGCAAAGCATGCTTCTGAAATGGTGGGTACAATGGGAGTTGCACTATCAGTCTGTACACTTCCTGGTCAGGTCACATCAGATCGCCTAGGTCCAGGATTGATGGAACTTGGACTTGGAATTGTAAGTTATGCTCTAATTCAACAGTAAAAACCACTTTTCAACATAAAATATACTATGAAGGATGTTACCTGATAATCTATCAGCATAAAGAAGCACTTTCTTCACTACCATTCTCATTTTTAGCAAAATATGATACTTATCTTTTCAAGTCGTCTTTTCAGCATGGAGAACCAGGCGCTGCTGTTGTTGATCTTCAGCCTGTTGATGTAGTGGTCTCTCATGTTCTTAAGCAGATATTGTCAGCGGTATGCATGTTGTAGCATGAGAATCATTTATTCAAGTATATATAGTGTCTCAAACCAATATCATAAAAGTGTTGAGATTCAAAACTGTCATGACCATGTGTCTCTTTTCTCATGGATAGAACTCGAGTCACATAGCATCATGGCAATTGTAGAAAAGGCATTACAAACAACATGCAATATATCCCAAACTTTTGCTAATCACCAGCATTGAGCGCAATAGGAAAACACATAGAAAATAACTAAATAACTGAAATATGTCGACTAGAAAAAATTGTAATAGGCTAAAGTCACATATTGAAGTTGAAAGATAACAACTAACAATATTCACAAATTACAGAAGCATATGCAATAAAAAATCAGAAAGGAATGCAAGCAAAGAAGTCTCTATAAGTTTGAACAAGTAAATCTGGATTAAAGTTCAGCAACAAAATAAGTTTTATAGCAGCATCTTGCAACTGGATTCAACAGCCCTCGCACTTTTTCTCAGGATCATTTATAGACAAGATAACAGCTAACAAGATTCACAAATTACCAAAAGCATATGCAATGACAAATCAGAAAGGATGACACTTGAAAGCAAAAATGTCGTAATTGAGTAGCCCAATCAAATTTTAAAGTATCGTTCCACTCTAAAGTTTTGGCTTCAGCTTGGAATGGTATAGTTTTCTATGATGTCGTGTTGACACTTTGCATGCTTAAAATAATGTTGAGATCAATTCAAATGAATACCAATAATACTTTTCTACTTAACTTGTTTGTCTTCAAATGAGCCAGTAGAAATTAAAAAAACAATTAAATTAAACTTTTAATGACAATTGAAACTAGATTAGACATAGTTATAGAATATAAGTACACTTGGTTATTGCTGTTGCTAGTGCTTCTGCTAGGGATGTTTATTCCTATTCTCTCCCCTTTCTCTTTATAATATTTCATCTTCTCCCCTTGACCATAGAATTGAAGGATATCATGTGAAGGGAATATTTTTGTCTCAATTGATTCAGGATGGACCTATGGAGACAAGCCTTGCTTGGTTGGTCCCTTCAAATTGTGTTGGCACTAGTGACACAATGACATTTATTGATGCCAACAAAGTATCAGTATTGGTTAACAACTATAATAATACGTTTGACTAATATACTGAGACAATCCTTATTTCAGTTGGTACCTTCTACATTGTGTTTGTACGAGTGACACAGTGCAATATACCCATGTCAACATACTAGATATCAGTTATTGGCTATAATGATACATTTAGGCTGTGGCAACCCATACCCATCAGCATTTAAAACTATGAGTTTGAACAGAATCCTGATTCCTGAGCATAAGAAAGTTTTGAAAGGGCCATGGCCTTCTTAATGAAGGATTAGTAGAAGACTAGTGGAAGTGGCCAGCTTGATGAAGGGTTAGTTGCCACCAATAGAAGTGCTTGTGGCAACTATTTTTAAGTCATCGTTTCTCAATTAGCATTAGGTAGCATTTCCTGGGACCACAACTTTGCAAATGATGTCAATGGCAGAAACACATCCAGACACAAGCAAGAAGGCTTTTCTAGTTTGTCAATCCGCCCTAAGGAAAGGAACTTGTTGATCAAAACAACATTGTAGCAATTAATAAGAATCAAGTTTTAAGGAGCAAGGCGGGGTTAGTTCATAAATGGTATGAGATTTAATGAGCCTGCTATCTTACCTTTGAGGCCTGTTCTATATAGCTTTAGCAGGCTTGGATATGGTGCTTTATTTGAAGGAAGCCTAATGTCAACAACATAGCCCAGACTAGGTGCTCTGTATTTGACTAACTCACAAATCCACTTTATATAAACTAGTAGTTCATATGATTGATAGAGGTAGTGCAGCTATTCCTTTGTATGAGTAGCTTAATGAAACTTTGATGCGGTCAGCCTTATGAGTGGAAGAGGTCTTTGATACTTGAACTCTTCATCTAATCCCTCTCTATCCGTGTCAGATACCAACACTAGTGGATACTCAGATATCTCTATTCTATTGGTCAGGTGTATGGTGGAGATGGCTCCTTATAAGGTGAAAAGGTTCTCATCACATGAAGAGGTGGAGATGATGACTTTGCAAGATGATTCCTGGTAAACATGACTTGCTTATAAAGTGAAGATTTGAAGGTGATTCCTTGGAGGTGCAGAGGTAGAGGTGACTCACAGCGTGAAAAGGCTAATTCTCTCTAAAGTTGAAGAGGTGTGGATGATCCCTTGTTAGGTGAAGGGTGGTGGTGAATCTTATTGGATGAAGAGTTGAAATTGACTCCTTGTGAGGTGAAAGTTTTCCCTTTGTGGTGCAGAGATGAAGGTGACTCCAAATAAGATGAATTTGTAAACTCCCTTGTAAACCCAATGTGAGTTGAGAGCTCAACACTAAGCAAAGAGACAGAGGAAGGGTTGAGAGTCTCCTTTTGGTCAAAAACATCCAAGACATCTGTAGGCTTTTGAGATGGGTCATGTTTACTTGCTAGGCTATAATGCCAGCTATGGGTGGATATTTGTCATTCTTTATTTCGACGGTGTGGATGAGATAGTTATAAACAGCTATGGGTTATTACCTGACTAGATTTGTATTGGTGGGTATCATAGTGCATTTATCGATAACAGTTAAAACTCAGAACCATGTAGTTATATTAGGAGATATGTTTCTTCTCGTCTGATGTACCTTCTCCATTTCATATATTCTAGTTTAATGCTGTATACACATGAGTCATTCATAGAGAAAACTATATTCAGGTTTGCTGATATTAACAATCAAATAATAGTTGGAGTTTTTTTCTTTCTACATCAACAGTGAAGTAGTCTTCCAATAATTGCAGGAAACTCAATATGTCCCAATCACCAGGGGCAGCAGAGTGGTTCTGATGATTAATGGGTATGGGTTCTTACATTATTTTGTAGTTTCTTAGAGTCTTATAATTATTTTGCAGCAATTTGACCTGTCACACACACACATATATACATTCTCATATTTACCTGACAACTATTGTATTAATTTTTCTAAAGAGCAGCACAATGTGCTTGATTAACTAGTAACTTGAAGTAGCATATTAGAAATTTATTGATATGTGAATTGAACATAAATGGTTAACTCCTATTGTATTAATTTGTTCTTAGCAGCACATTGTGCTTGACTAACTAGTAACTTGAAGTCAGTGCTACTTTTGGACATTTTACCTTTTCAACTTAGAGTTTGTGCTTTCGTTTTGAAATTGTGGTCACAATAGTATTTGCTCACTACGATTTTCTTACACTATTGAAACTGGTTTTGTAATAAGTCTACTTTAATAGGTAGATGAAACTAATCCACTTCTTATTCCTTTAAAGAGGGTGGGGGAAGGGGTGGGGCGGGTCCATCAATGCCCATTCCTAATATTACATCTTTATAAAGTTTCACATTGGGAACCATATTCTGTCATACTTCAGAATGATTGTTTTAGATTTTTATTTTACTATGGAGTTCATCCTTAGAGTATATTGAAATGTATTTTTCGTTTAATCCTCATTTCATCTAAGATCATCACGGGTTCATGGGATGGGTTCAAGTCATAGCATGACTAGCTTGGCTTGCACGCTTTGCTAAAAATTTTTAGTTTCTCCAACTAGTTTTACTTTGGAAAATCATGGTTGTTCAATAGGAGTTAATGTTATAACAATAAAACAGTTTTCTATTTTATCTATCCAATCAAAGCTACATTTGGTCTAATTGCCTACTAAAATTATGGTCATCGTAATATGTCTAGAACAATGTTCATTTCTAATATTGCATCTTTGTAAAGTTTCAAATTGGGAACCATATTTTGTCACACTTCAAAATCGTTGATTTAGATTTTTATTATACTATGGATTTGATCCTTAGAGTATATTGAAATGTATTTTTTGGTTAGTCCTCATTTCATCTAAGACCATCATGGGATCATGGGATGGGTTCAGGTCATAGCATGACTAGGTTGCCTTGAACGCGTTGGCAAAATATTTTAATTTCTCTAATGAGTTTTATTTTGGAAAATCATGGCTGTTCAATAGGAGTCACTGCTATAATAACATTACAGTTTTTTATTTTGCCTACCCAATCAAAAATATATATTGGTCTAATGGCCCACTAAAATTAGGGGCATCTATCTTATTATGTCTGGATCAATGTTGATCATTATTTTCATAGAAAAACTTAATTATTCTCAATATAGGATAATGAAATTGTTGAAGAGGGTATATATCATTCATGAAATTATATATGTATTGTTATTTGAGGTAGAAAAAGAATATATCTCTTTATCAAAAGATGAGGTATATTCATATACAATACTAGAAATCCATCTTAGGAAACTATCTACAATTAGGAAGTTAATAAAGCTAATTACCAGCTAACATTATATATATATATATATATATATATATATTAACTAATATGTATGAAGGATAATATTCACTATAACTATTTTGATGCTCCACGGTAGTTACCTTTAATCTAAGCTCACTTTTTACAAAAGTGTAGTTGGTTTTATGACCGGAATTCATAAAATCTACACCTGATTCATCTAATATGACAATAATGATAATCTACCTAGGACAATGATCTTAATATTTCCTCATTCATATTAAAAAATGTAAAGGTTCCCTTAGTAATATTTCAAAATCTGGATAAAGGAGCCTATGAATTCTCCTAACCTTAATTTTCATCAGCGATGCACCTAGGAAAGAAATCTCTTCCTCTTCTCCTTCCAGCAAACACTGATGCCGAATCATTTTGAGCCATGTTTGAAACAGTTCCCAACATCAAGACTTAATCCTTGGGCATATCTTATTGGAGATAATAATATGATTGGTTAAAAAAGCTAGAGCCTTAACGTTCAGCGAGACTTGCTCATCCTTGTCAGAATTGGCCAGTAAATGTGAACCAGGTTTCATTGCATTAGCCCTTGTCTATCTTTTAAAGGGGAACAGAAATGATAACCAAAAACTAGTATGCTCAAATGTCATGTTGTCTGCTTCATGCCTAAGTTAATATTTCCTATTTGTGACAATACCCCTTTAGGAATACTACTATTCACATGTTGAGGGACTAAGATGAATATTGCAAATCCAATTCCTTGATCCTTGCCTTCAGCCAGAAGCGAAATGTTGATTAAGTTCTTTTATAATCATGGGAACAAGCCCTAGTGTTTTGACATCTTTCTTTAGCCACCCATCACTCGGAAAACCGAGAAACATCGGCATGGTTAGTTATCTACCCTTGAGATATGTAGTCTAACTGAGGGTTTATCCTTCTCCATTTAGTACGATATCCTCAAATCTCAAGTTTTGTCAAAGATTGGAGTTCCAAATGGCTCCTTTTTTTCCTTCCCATGATAGCTACACTTCTATCCTGGCATGTGTATGGTTTGAAGGCAGTACTATCCATGGAAGGTAATAGATAATTGTTGTATTATGCTATGTCAGGGAAGATTTTATTCATGGTAAAAGAATCAACAAAAAGCATACATGCCTGGATGACAAGTAGAATGTGGTGTTTGGTATTGCCATTGTCCTTTGCAGGGAAGGAAGAGGTTGGGGAAACTTTTTGCAGCTTTTTTACATTTGGCTTCTGCATATATTTGGTGGAAGCTGGTAAATCCAACACCACCTCCCCCCCCCACCCCACCCCCCAAAAAAAAAGTTTTTTTCTCCCAAATATATTTACTATATATAGTTTTTTATGTTTTTGACCAGTCAGCTTTGGAATGCGAAGTTGTTAACAAAGAAAGTTGTTAACAAAGATAACTAAAACTTGATATTAGTTGGAAGACTTGATGACCCAATATTTTTGACTAAATTTGACAGGTTAATTTGATCTTGAAATGATTTCTTGAGTGTAATCTTCTTTCTTAATTATCCATCAAACTGAAATAACAAATGATTCTGAAGCATGTGAATGCATAGAGTAATTATGAAATGTTACAACAAAGAAAAAATATATTAGGGACTTTAATATCTACTCTTGTAACAAGGAACAAATATCAGGAGAATCTAGTAAAACTTGATATTACTCATAGAGACGAGAAGTTTTTGTGATTGAATAAAGTTCTAAAATATACTCATGGGAAAATATAATATATCTTTCAAGATTGCAATCGATGGAGAGACTGATAAAAGTGTTACATATACAAGTGAGATTAAAATTCTAATATTTATTCTATAAGAGGGGAGAAATATCAAAATGTGGCTAGGTTTTCAATCATTTTACTTATAGAGAGGGAAAATATATCTATCATCGAATTTGAGAGGTGTGATGTTAGAAAAGGTGGGCAATACTAATTTCATTTTGAATGATGCACAGATATTAAAAAATGAGTAGTGAATAAAAAACTGATGGTGAACTGAAATGGCTGAGTTATGTCAACTTGAGGCAAAGAGTGTTAGAGTTATTAGAGTTGTTAGTTATATTTGTTGCAGGTTTAGTCCTGTATAGTTGTTTTAATTATATTGTGATCAGTCCTATATACACACACACTCTATTAGCTATTTTTTTTAACAACAATATGAATACAATATTGTTTCCCCCATCACATGATATCAAAGTAGGTGCATTCCTAGTGTTGGTTTTTTCATTAATACCATTTTTGGGAGGTTGTGAAATTTGGAGTTGTTTTAAAAATTTTTTTTTTTCCTTCGTCTCAGCTAGGCTAGAGTTGTTACCTTTCACCATATCTTCAATCTAGGGAAGGAGATCTGGGACTAATTATCACTGATAGCAAATTAAGGCCATTGTTGCTCATTGTAGATGCTACTGCTATTGAGCGATTCATCAACCCATTAAATTTTCCATGTTTTATCAACTCATCAACTCTTGGATCCACTTTGACCCATCACACTCCCCTTCGCCCTCTTGCTTTGGCATGATACTCATATAAGTACTTTAGTTCTAATGACATCAACTGCATTACTGTGCATGCTGAGCTCCTCCCATGGCATCCTCTTGACAAGCTTTTCTATGTCATGTGTTCTCTTCTCAATGGGCATCTCTTGTCCACATATAGTCCTGCCCTCATAATCTGAGTGATGTATGTTTGAGCAAGTCTTTTCTATCTCTTTCATTGGTATTCTCTCCTCTATATGTTTCTCTATGTGTATGAGATAACCACTATGAAGAGATGAGGGATTGAAAGGAGTGATAGAAGTATTCATTGGGATTATTTCTCCTTAACTCCTCAATAGATACATCAATATTGCAACACCAAAAGAAGAAAAAAGGAATATACTTTAAAATGATCTTTTATTAAGAAAAGTTGAATTATTCTTGAATAGTTATCTTGTCGAAGTGGACACTGAAGACAATTGTAAATTTATAGAGAATACTAAGAACGGGTATCTGCAAGATTATATAGTCAATATAAATCTTGAGACATGCTTGATGCCAATCACCTTTCCTATCCACGTGTCCTGAATGGAGGCTGAGCTACTAGGAAATATTATGCAACAATTTAGTGATTTACTAAATTTATTGATTGGTAATAAGTTCAAATGAAAACCACACATATAAAGTGCAAAGTATAAAAGATGAAGTGACACAGACTAGCCTAATGCCCTTTTGTCTGCCTTCTATGCTTTTAGAGGTGCTTGAGTTAAGGATCCAAGTAGAAGGGTGGGTGGAATCTGCTTGAGTGCAATAAATCCATCAAATAAGATGACATTTGGTTACAATGAGACAGTTAACAATCATAGCTTAGAGTTGAAGAAGGCAGATATACCTCACAATAGGAATTGTGATATTAAAGCCAGAACTAGAAGGGATGGACCTGATGAAACATCCTGTGTGATTGTAGTTGTCTGTGCTATATGGGTGGCGTGTGAAGGATGGCTAACGGATAAGCATTTAGCAAACGTCCTTATGCCTTGGGCCTGTCTTGTTCACTGGTACAACCTCCATAAAATTGCCATTAGTCTCTTTGGGCCTGTCGTGTTTACTGGTACAACCTCCACCTTCATTGTATTGCCAACAACCTCCTCTACTAGCACAAGTCCTTGAGATGACAATTGAGTTACCAAAATAGATCTGTTTGCTGAGGGATCAAAAGGTCCAATGAATCTAGCAGATCCAGCAACATTTTTATATAAATGTGTGACACCTGACAGAGGTGGAATGGAAGTGCGCTTCCTCTCATAATTTAAGTCTTTACATATTCTAACTCAGGACGAACTGTGTGAAGAACTATAATGGTGAAGAACTTGTTGAAACAATGTCGCATGATTCTTAAATTTGATGTGATTCAGGAAGATATCTCATAGATCAGTAGCAGTGGTCTAGAATTGACCAATATATGTAGTGATCTCTATGTTGGATTTTTGCTAGTGTGTATAAATATCATAGGCTCAAAATCTATCACCCAAGTATACAACTCTAGCCAGTGTCCAAGTCTTGTATTATGAAAAGAAGTATTGAAAGATGCTCATGAGGCTCTGATAAACTTGAAAATCTTGGTAGCTTGGATTGTGAGGTGTTTCAGGTAACCTTGCTTCATGAACTCGATATGAACCGCCACAAGGTATAATTCTTCCCATTAAGTTTTTCATTGGTGATATTCATGGATCCTGAAATATTCAAGGAAGCAGTAGACTGAACTGTTGGTGATGTGGTTGAGGAATTTTACATTTTGAGATTTACTTTTTTATTCAAGGAGAAGAAGTCAGCCTGCTCACAAATCAACATAGGAATTGGTGAAACTGGTGTAATGGCTGGCTATTGTTCCCAATCTGTTGTATCCAAAAAAAGTTGCAAAATCACTCCCCTAACCTGATGTGGATAACGTTTGGCTGAAATCCTCAGAAATAGATCCCAATTTCACACTCTAATCTGATGCTAATCTGATTATCTCGACCAAATTTGATTCTACTCTGATGCTTCAATCTCAAAATTATTCTTCAACCAATCTTTCAATCTGATGCTCTCATCAGGCCTAATCTCTGTCTGGAGATGACATATTGGCTTGGTGATGATGTCATGGAGATGGTAGCAGATGTGAGAACAAATTGGTTGTTTGGCAACACTTGTTTGAGAATCTGATGCTCTTGCTGATCCTGTGTTTGACATCAATGTGGAGGGATAGTGCGATTAGATTGAATTAGGCTGGTTTGGGTGCCATGAAGAGATGAGATATCATGCAGATGAGAAAGATTAGGGTCCTTTCTATGTGTGTGTGTGTGTGTATTATTCATCATAATTTTACATGTATACCCTTGCATTATATAGTATTTGCAAACATGTTTCTATAATTGCATTAAGGTTCCTATTACTAATTATAGGGACTTATTTGTGAATTGAAGTGTTTGAATATGAATATAATATTATGATGATGAATAATATATATGGATAGAAGAGACTTCCCAAGGTAAGTAATCCTAATCCTTCCCTTTTTTCATGCTATTATAAGAAACCTGTGATCTTGTTATGGGAAGGAGGAAAAATCTAAACCCTAAGCTTTGGGCTCCTCTAGTTACAAAGTTGAGAGAGAATTTTTATTTAATTCAAACAGAATCATTACAACACTCATATAATTACACTCCAATATGACACTGATTGACTAAGTAGCTCACTTGACTAAACTTTGTACGTTGTAATACTAATCTAACTATTATGTCTAACACTTTCCCATGCTTAAACTTGATTTGATCATGATACCAGTTGTGAGGTCCTAGTACAAAGGTGGTACAAGCATGGTTTCAAATCTTGAGTCGTTTCATTTGATATGGGCAAAACATCTCGTTCTGCCAGCGAACCAGCAATGACACAAACGATACCAGCCTTGGAGGCATCATATGGGACCTCCGGAGGCGTCGTCGGATTTTGGCGATGCCTTCGGAGGAAGCCTCGAGCCCAAAGACGCCTCCGGAGTTCGTTTGAGATGTGCGGTCATACGCTGCAGTGGAACTAATGTATTTAATTAAAAATTTAGGTTGATAATTTTAATTAACTCCTAGCTAAGATTGAGATAATTTAAATAGGCTTAATTAAAGCCTAATAAAATTACCCTTTAATTTTTTAATTTTTAAATATTTAGATTAGATTTTAATTTTTAATTAATATATTTTATATTTAAAAGATACCAAAACTATATCGGCACGCTATGATAGAGTATTGAAATTGTATTGTTCCGGTCCAGGATCGAAATTTTAGCACAGCTCGAGATTTTAAATCATGGGTACAAGTCTCTTTCATGATATATGAATATAGAAGTATAGATTGGAGCTTTGGCTATGGCTTAATCTGTCATCTACCAGACTTAAATTTTTAAGCATTCAATTTGTACTCTCTAGTAGAGTAGTAGAGGCTAGAAATTGGTGCAGTGATTACATATTTGGAAATTGGTGTGATGATTACATATTTGTTTTCATCTGTTAGATCCTTGAGTATTCATTAATGCTTGAGTATTTTGTTTCCTGTTGAATTTTTTGTACTAGCTGTCGTCTATTCAATAGTCATGCTTTAAATTACTTCTTAAATGAAGTACAAATGAATGTTTTTCTAGACATCTCGTCACAGGAAATTCCAACATCCAACTGTATCTGAATCCAGTTTTTCATGAATGTAGACTTGGTGCCACACCTATGATGGAGTTGATGATTGCTGCAGGAAAGGCTGTTCCGCAATTACAGCTAGAACATGGGCTTGCTATTGACCGTGTTTATACTGGATCATTTATGACTTCACTCGATATGGCAGGTCAGCTTATCCAAGAAGCTCCAGTCTTCATTGTTTCTTAGCACTAATCAATAAGATTGTATTTGAACAGGATTTTCCATTTCCATTATGAAGGCAGATCCAGCAATTCTGGCTCGTTTGGATGCCCCAACTCTGGCTCCATGTTGGCCTGTTGGTGCGGAAGGTAATTCCCCATTACTTTGTATAATTAGATTAGTTATTCAATTTTATCTAAACGCGCATTTGTTATAAGCATGAATCCATGGGAATGAACAACTTTGTTTAGTTTGAATTTTATATTTTATCTTATGATTTCCTTAATATCATTGGACCTAATGAATTTTCCATTTGTATGATTGTTCACAATTTACCATGATTAATGTACGACAACGCTGAGCACCAATTTCATTCTTTCAGATGTGATGATTGAGATGTGAATATGATTGAAGCAACTATCCGAGTGTCTGACAATTTTGAATATGTTTTAGTATTACAGAACCTATCTGTAAAATGAATAAAAATGTTTACTGTTCAATAGAAATTTAATTGTCATATTCTTGAGGCTTCTAAATGATGATTTACCAAGTAATGCATATTAGTCTAGCGTTCTTCATTTTACAATGTACTTGGAGTATGAAGGTTGTAAAATATAGGTGAAGCATATTGACTAATGGACTCTGCATATGAACTAATTGTAACAAAAAGAACAGTGTGATCCATGAGCTCTCGAGCTAGCTATGTGATGCATTGAGATCAATATTCCATGCCTTGACATTAGTATGTGGCAACTAAATGCTGATGTTGACTTTTGTATTTTGAGTCTGCTGCTCATCTAGTGTATAGTGCTTAGTTTATCTGATTGTAAATGAAGTAACAAACAATAAACAGCAAGTTGAATAGTCTCACTAAGATGATGGGATTTTTATTGAATGTTTTCATATCCAAGATAATTTATTTGGCTATTATTTTCCTTCTTTGTTAGTGTATATTTGTATGGATTTGCTGGTTACATTGCTGGTTGCATTCATTTTTTTTAACTTGTCAAGGTCTAGTCTCTTGAACTGAGGTAGGTAATGTGAAGTTGTAGGTGATCGACCGCCTGCCAAAATTCCTGTTCCAGTACCAGCATCAAATGCAAGTAGCAAAAAAGAGGTAGAACATAGTTTTGTGCAGTACTTCTACTTCACTTTCTGTTGGAAACAGTATTTTCATATAACAGTTGAAGTCTAGCTCTCTGTCTGAGATGTTGACTATATATATATATATATATAGGAAAGATGTTGTTTCTTTAATTTGCTTCCATTCTACAACTTCAACATCAACAAGCCATGTTATATGGATTTTATCCTTCCATAACTATGCTAGGCATATCATTGGTAATCAATCATTCCTAGTTTCTGTAAGTTGTTTCTTTAATCATCCTTTACCCACTACATGCTCAACTCTCTCCTACACTTTCAGCTCCAATTAATTTGTCATGTCTAACTATAAAATTTATCAATATTTTATAACATGCCCTCATTGTAACCTAGTTTTTCTCATTTTATCTACTGAACTTATATCTAATTTCTCTTGTCTAATAATTGTTAAGGGGGAAATTATTAGGGCTTATTGGTTAGTCCCCTCTACCTATATATATTACCTTATTGTAACATCACATATACAACCTTGTGTATTGGCATGCGTATGAGTAGGTTACAAACTCTCCCTTCTCTAAGTTGTTTCCAACTGTTGCAAATATATTTATTTTTGGACGTCATGAAGACTTAGTCCGTAAATCTATTAATATCATTCAAACAAATGAATGAAGTGATTATCTCCTTGGATTGCACCTTTTCCCAAACAAAGTGTCAGTAGATCTGAATTCCTCCCTTGTTAAATATTGGATTGAAAGGTGTGTGGCAGCTTAATTATGACATAACATCTGGATGGATTAAGACTGGATTATTAGAATATGAAGATTAAGATAAACTAGGGACCATCTTATATAAGTTTTGGAGAGTTGGATGAACTAGGAGATTATGTACTTGAATGGACAATTTGGCTTTAAGTTTATATGAAGACAGGGGCATAATCTATCATGACCTGGAGGCTTCCATTTCTATATGAGAGATAACCTTCTTGCTCAGTTAATATTCATTCCTGCATAAAAAATCATAAATAATACCCAAGAATGGTGCACCGGATTGTACAAACATCAATATGCAATATTTTATTAAATGATGAAGAAGAATGTTAACAAAATATTTATCCCAAAACAATGACCCTACTATACCCATGACATGACTAACAAACTAATCTCATGTAGATAATGAAATAAAAAACACCAACTATGCAATAAAAAAATAAACTGAATGGACTCTACAGAAACTAGCTTCAAAACTATCACTGAGCATCTCTAAGCGACCATCCGTAATATTGACCAAATCTCGAAAATCGTCTCAAGTCTGCGAATCTGGAAGTCAAAGGAAGGAAGAATGAACATAATGTGCAAAACAGAAATAAGAGAGACGCGCATGAAAATATAATCAAAGAGGGCAACAATATAATTGACAATTTATGTTTTCATGTTTTTAAGCACCGTTTGATTATACCTCTTTCTCGTTATTCGTCTTTTATTCTCTTAATTTCATCAGTTCTCCTTAAGTTCTCGTTTTCAACATTACACACATTACAGTCTTATTGTATCTAAAAAAAATATAATTTATTAAGTGGGTGAACGACATGCAATATATCCATTAAGGATGTGTCATATAAATAAAGGTGAATGACTTGCAATTCACTTAATATGAATATATCATGTATAAATGTAAACATAAAAGTGAGTGATCCGCAACCCACCCAAGAGGGATGCATCGTATATGAGAGTGAACGACTCGCAATCCAATTATAACAAAATGCATTGTATGTATGCACCTATTCATAAGGTGAACAACCTTCAATCCACTTGAAAGAGATGTATTGTATCTATATGGGGTGAACAACTCTCAATCCATCCAATACGAAATATATCATGCATGTGCACGTATATATATATATGAATGATTTGCAATCCATCTGAAAAATCTCACATAAAAATAGGATGAATGATCTGCAATTCATCCAGTGAGGTGCTTTATATAAAAATAGGGTGAATGACCCCCGTAATCCATCTAGTGAGGAAAATTATTTTAATTTGGCCAAAGCCTATATGAACGCAGAAAAATTCAAAAATCCTTTTTAAAGCGCGGAGCAAATGCTCCATATTTATAGAGAAATATTTTATTACTACTTTGGTATAAATAACCTCATAAGTTTTATAAAGTATAGAACCAAAGTTCTATGACAGAAGGGTTACACTCGTTTCTTCATTTATTTAGTTGAGAAGCTATGTAATTTCTTACAAGCGTTGAGCCAAAGGCCCCTCGTATTTTTTAGTTATAGGAACTATATTAAGTAATTATTTATGATATTAGTCCACTCTTTTTTTTTTTAATAATTCAAGTTATCCCTTGTGTGTTTCATTAATAAATTTTGATAGGGAACAACAATTTGATAAACAACAAGAGTATAAAAGGACAAGCAAACATAAAGGATATGATCAAGCAATAGGAGTATGCAATTAATTTTTCTTCTAATGAAACATAATATAAACTGTAAAGAATTTATCTCTAATGTTCCTCTAGTAAATACCTAATTTGATCCTTAATAAAATTATTATTTATTTTTTTATCATCGTGCACTAAATTAATTTATAGAAATAATCGAGCACATAAGATATAAATTTTAATCTACTTCATCTCTCTTCATCAGCAATCACAAATCAATTTTCTTTTCCTTTGTAGTTTGTAGGTTTAATCATGTACAAGGTAGATCTATGAGAACAAGCAGGAAGAAACTCCACTTAAGTTGATTGAGGAGTCTAATCGGCTCGTTGTTGTGGAGTGGCAGCGACAGCGACAACGAAGGCGTGCGATGTGAGCAGAACTGGCAGTGGCAACAGCTGCGATAGTGGCAAAAGGATATGTGGTTTAGAAAAAAGATGGGGTTGAGGAAGATTAGAGTTAGGGAGAATTAAAAAGAGGTTAGGGCAGATGGGAAAGACAAAAGTCACAGGAGAGGAAGGAAAAAAAATCGGGCTGTTGCTTTTTAATCACACTTTTGCGAAAAGGTCAAAGAAGTTTTAAAATTTACAAGTACACCCTTTCCTTAGTAAATTTTTTTTATTGATATAACACAGTCAACTGGTATATAATCATCAATTCAAGCTCTATGTCTATAACCTCTCCTGTCCTTGAATTTTGAATGGACATAGAATTGCTCATATACCTTATTGATAGCTCAATGATTTGGTGAGTTTGCTTCCTGACAGCAAATTCATAGGAAACTCAAGGTATATAAAAGGCAGAGGAAAAAAATGGATAAATAATAACAGTAACCAATGCCTCAAATTGACGAGAGAGGCCTATTGGCAATCATACCATTAGTAGGGCAAGAGGTTAGAAAACGAAGTGATATTTTAAGCTTTTGAATTTAGGATGGGTATTCATCAAGAAAGTAATAGATGCACCACCCACATAAATTTCACAAGTATTATGCCATGATGAGACATTTGTTGTAACATGGAATCGAAGGAAATAGGAGTGTATTCCTAAGCAGTGTTGGAGCTAGGACTGGATTGTTTATTGGCAGGGCATTCATCCTATGAAGGTGGTCAGATTGAGCCCTATGAGTGTTATATGAGGTATAACCAACTGGAATTCATGGAAAGTGCAAAACATTTCTGTCATATCTCTAAGCTTCTCATATTAGATGAATTGGTGTCTACCTATTCCCTCCGCTGCTTGTGTCTTTTGTTATGATCTTCACCACCTCCCTGAAACCCTCCTCACTGTGGCTGAAGTAAAAGAGTAGGTTGATCTGACACAGGCATAATGGGTGGAACAGACATGGTAGAAGTATGCAACATCCTCATGTAGTCATCATGCAAGGAATGAAGTGCCATTAAGAATTGTCGTTTTCATTGTTTCTCCCATTCAATTTTCTGTGGTAATAAACATAGAGCTTGAGGGCTGCTAGATGAATTGATGGTGAAGTAGATGAAGAGTTCGACATTTTGAAGTGAAGGCATCTCATTTAAAGAAGAGAACACCACTTAACAACGAGAACCATTATTGGTGAAACTAGAGTGCTGTTTTATTGACCACGAATGTGAAAGAGAGCCTTGTTCTAAGTTGGCATTGGTTGTAGGGATGCAAGTGGTGTTTTGCATAGCTTGTCTTACTGTATCAAACATTGGACTAGAACCAAACTGCATCTGCTAGATTTGTTGTAATGTTGTGGTTGTATCTGCAGATAAGAAGCCTAGTATCACCTACAAAATTGCATTTGACTCTAGGCAAATGTCTAGATATGTTGGCTGGACTTATTCCTGTGTTGCACTGTTGGTTTCTGTGAGAAGAATTTAGTATGGCTGAATCCATAGACAAAGAAACAGAATTCGTATGTATACAGTATATACTGTAATGAATTTTGTGGCAAACTTTCATATTCCTGTTTTGCATAAGAAAACTAATACCAATTAAGAAACATTATAAAGAGAATTCTGGAATGTAAAACAGTGATTAATTCACTTAGTAGAGTGATAATAAAAATGTTTATGATTGAACAGGTATTTGGTTTTTGGTGAAGTTGTCTGATGTAAAAAATTTGAAGTGTCTTATGCACTGGAATCAATTCTTTTTGGGACCGTGTTGTTTAATTTCTTTTCTAATTTTCTTTTCCCCTTTGGAATAGTAGTCAGCTATTTAGATGAACCACTGCTTGCTCGCATTCATAATGCTGCTGGCATTTAAATCGAAGTTGACAATATATTTACCACATTAAAAAAATTCTTCGTCACTCTGTTTTGTAGTTTAATATTTATATGCGAGACATTGAATTAAGTTAATGATAACGTAGCTTGTTTGCTTCTTGTTGTACTTGCATACATCAAACCAGATGTAAATTGTATTTTGTTGATTTCTTAGCTTTTCATATTTTGGTGATGGCTTTATTCAGAAGTAGAAAATATTGCATTAAATTGCACCCCTTATGTGTATTTTCCTTGTAAATTACTCTTTCTTCAGTCGATAATGAGTGAGCCAAGAAAGCTTAATGAGCTAGGCTGCATATTACAAGTTGCTATTGAGGCAGCTGCACAAGAGATAATTAATCTGACAGAGAAATTAAATGAGTGGGACAGTAAAGTGGGTGATGGTGATTGTGGGAGTACTGTGAGTAAACTTCATGATATCACTGATTTTCATTTTAGTAAACGTTTGTTTTCTATGTTTAAGAAATACCGTGTTTACATCTACAGATGTACAGGGGTGCTACAGCTGTTCTTGAAGACATTAAATGGTATGCATTCTTTCTAGTGCTATAGGCCAGTAGAAGGATCAAAAACCAATTAGGCGCTTCCTTTTTGGATTCCTATAGTGCACCTACTTTTATTTTTTTTTGCACTATTTTAGGCTGGATTAGGCACATTCAATTTTCAATAAAAGGTTTAAATAAACACCAACTGTTTATCTTGCAGAAGGTTAATGGAAAGATTGATTTCAGATACTAAGGATCACAATATTAGATAGTTTAAAAATCATTATTTTCACAGGAAAAATTATTCCAAGTTTAGTCAAGCATAGTTGATGTCTTGTATGCATACTAATTTACAGCGAAATTTGATTGATTTGAAGTTTCTTTGGACCCTCTAGACAGTTATCTATTTTCATCTTTATTTCTCTTCAACTGTCAATAGTTGAATATATGATGATTTAAAATTATATTTGCATGATGAAGTGTCCTTTCTGCATGCCACCATTCATTATCTAATTCTAGTTTACTTCACAGTTATCCACTGAATGATGCTGCAGAAACAGTAAATGAGATTGGAGCCTCGCTTAGAAGGGTTATGGGCGGAACTAGTGGAATCCTGTAGTATATCATTACTCTTTTCAAAAATTTTGTTTCCCTTTTTCACATGTTCATTTTCCTGTATTCCATTGTTAGCATATGGATGCGTTTTACATTATTATTTGTGGTGTACTAAACAGGTATGACATATTCTGCAAGGCTGCATATGCAAGCTTGAAACAAAACCAAGTTATTTCATCGAGACAATGTAAGAAAAGTTTTTGTGGCTCATAGGGTTCCTTTGCTGGGTTAATAATTGTAACAGAGTGATGCACTGATCAGGGGCTACTGCTCTAGAGGCATCTGTAGCAGCTGTCAGTAAATATGGTGGTGCAGTTGCTGGATATCGGACTATGTTGGATGCACTAATTCCAGCATCTGAAGTTCTAAGAGAGGTAAATTAAGGCACATGTTTTCCTTTGGTTTGTCCTCCTTTTTGACAAAGGTTTATCTTAATATTTCCTATGGTCAGAGATTGGATGCTGGAGATGATCCTTTAAAAGCTCTTCTGTTATCTTCTGAAGCAGCGGTGACTGGGGCTGAGTCTACAAAGAATATGCGTGCCCTGGTATAGTATTCTGCAGCTGATGTTGTGTTATGCATTATGCCACAAAAAAGCATCTTTAAGCAGTTGCATTTGATGGTGCTGGAGTAATTAATTATATCATGTGTGATTAGTCCCACTTGAGTATTTAATTATAGGGTATATATATAGAAATTTTATTGCAATAATATAATATTTTATCCCTCTTAAGTTGGTATTAGAGCCAACTCTCTACTAGGGTTTTGTTTTCTATGATAATCCC
>JBBMKF010000112.1:7599338-7612633 GCA_037834155.1 Curcuma caesia | reverse complement strand
TATTAGAGTTCGTTAAAATGTAGTAGAAAAATATTTTTGACTTCTATAGAAAATTTGATATAAATAGAAATAGAAATATTTTAAGTTTTTGTAAACATACTAGAAAAACAAAAGAAAATGCTTTGATGTGGTCTTTAATTGTAGTAAAAAGGTGAAATCTGTCACTTCAGCACAGTCTTATATGATCAATTTCACGATCATCTATGAAAAGATAAATCGAGAAGTTGTAGTTGAATACTGTGGAGAGAGTATTTTTCTCAACTTTGTCGAGATTCGAACTTTGTCTATTTAAATATCTGACCCGCAGTAGCCAATTCAATCCTGCCCCAAGGGCTTTGATGTGGTCTTTAATGCAATAAAAGGTGGAATCTGTAACCCCAACAGTCCTACACGGTCGGTGCCACGACTATCTGTGAAGAGGTAAATCGAGAAGCTGCAGTTGGCAACTACAGGGAAGGACATTACCTCGACTTTGCTGAGATTCAACTCTTGCACACTGCAGCAAGTCTGTCCTGCAGTAACTAACTCAATCATGCCCTGGGATAATTAATTAATTACCAGCTCAATTAATACTTAATTAATATGAGCTAATCAATAATTCAATTAACCCATGAATTAAATAATTATTAATCAATTATTCAACTGATTAATAATTAAATTTTATTTTAATTAAGTTAATTAATCAATTCTCAAATTTGTAAGTTTACAGTGAAACAATTAATCTATTAATTATTAATTAATCTATTAAGTCTTAAATTAATTAATAACTTAATAACTTATCTAATTTGTCAATCAAAATAATTAACCATCTAAGTAAATTTAAAACAATTAATAAACTTAATTAATTATCAAATAATCAATTATCTAATTTTTCAATTAAACAGATTAATCCTCAATATTAAATTGATTAAACTTAATTAGTTAACTACTAATCAATTATCTAACTTAACAATTAAATAAATTAGTTATTAAACTAATTAATCAATAAACTTATTAAAGTAATTAATTACTAATTATGAACTGATTAACTAATTATTAAACGGATTAATATGTAATTAAATTGATTAATAATATAATTAAAGTAGATTAATTATCTTAATTAATCAAATATCATTTGTTTAATCAAACAAGCCTTGATTAATTAACTAACCTTAATTACCTAATTGTCATTTAAATTAATCAACTAATAATCTTAATTAATCAATAATTCCTATTAATAAACCGTTACCTCTACTGTTTCGGTATAATCGTCGTCATCTGGACGCCAGCCTGCGGCGGCGGCAACTCGCAACTGTCCGACGGTGTGCGATGTCTTCTTCTCAGGTGGCTGCCCGCGGCGGCTGCTCGACGGGAAGAACAGTGAAGGCAAGCGGCGGTTGCGTTCCTCGTCGTGTGACGGCGGCTGCGCACATCGGCTGCTGTGGTGAGAAGAGTAGAGAAGGCAAGCGCTGTGTGCGCAGGCAGAGAGGCAAGGAGGAGAGGGAAACAAGGCCGAGAGCGACGGTGATGGCTGCGGGGACGCTCAAGCGCCGGTGAGGGAGCGGGGGTTTTAAAATTAAAAACTTAGGTTTTGTAATTAAAACTTAAGTTAATAATTACAATCAATTCTTAACTATAAATAAGATAATGCCAAAATTCTAATAGAACTATCCTATTATCCTAAAAATTTTCTTAATAAGACTATTCCAAAAATTTAGAAATAAATATATTTATTTACTTATATATTATCAAAATATTATTATTATATCCGATTGATTTGGTCCCTATAAAGTGAACTTGATTATTATGGGATTGTACAAAATTAATGTGATTGAGTTAGAATATGGGGAGGTCGAAATGTTATTTTATTTGAATTTGATTGGATCTCTAAAGAAAAATGATTAAAATTGGATGAGGATTATTTTGTGTTGGCTAATTTTAAAAATGTTAGGCATCATAACTAGCCATATATTTAGCATTTCAAGCTATGCAAGTGTTTTAAGTGGAAGTTTCAATTGATTGTGATTGGCATTTCATATTAGTGAAGTATAAAATATAACCTATGAAAGATGTTGATACATATTTTCAAAATCATATTTGTAATTTTGAAGATTGCAATAAACGTGAAGAAGCTAAGGGGTTTGGGTTTGTGATGATGTTGCAGGAGTGGAAATTGATACAGATATATAATGAGATTTTATCTAGTCTATGCATTATGTTTAGTTAATTGTTATTGTAATAATAGTAGAATGAATTTTCTATACGATGTTTGAATGATATATGGTGATATATATGTATTTCTTTTTTATATTTGATATCAAAGAGTTTGTAAATAACTTTTTGTTATATATCTATAATATATAAGTAACTATTGTTTGTAGTAGGAATGACTCATAAGTATTGAACTAATATGAATCTCTTTTTTCAACTTCAAAAATGACCTTATAAATTTTCTATAAGGGGTATTTTAAAATGACCTTACAAATTTTCATTACCAACAACTTTTAGTGTCCTCATAAAAAATATAAAACATTTATAATTATCAATATAAATAAATTTAGGTGAAATTTAAATTTATCCTTATTATAATAATAACAAAGCATACATAATGTCCTTAAGCATGATTTTTTTTTTTTGATATTTTAGATTGTTATTATATCTCTAATTAAATTGAGATACTTTTGAAGTTGTCATTGATATTTTATACGATATTACTATCCAATGTCAAAAATATTAGGGCCAAAGACAATATCATTTTATAAGATGTTTATAGATGATGTTACTAAAGCTTTAATATCATTAAAAATATACTATATAACAACAATATTTATGTGCCTCCTTATAAAATATTATTCTTGTAGTGAACCCTACTTGCAAAATCTTGTTCGGCTAGCTAGCTTGAGCTTTCTTCAACGTGCGCGCCTAAATACTCCTCTATATATATATACATGCACATTCGCTTTGTGTCGCACGTCGATCCTTCTTTCGGCCACGATTCGATCGGAATCCGGCCCGATCGCCATCCACAGTGGTAGCGCCGTTTCCGACTAAATCGCGGTCGGAATCCGATCGCAATTTGGTCAGAAACAGCGTTGCCACTGTGGACCCTATTTCGATCAAATTTCGTCGGATTCCGACCACTATCCAATTGGAATCTGACGTCGAACGGAGCGCCAGTGAGCGACGCTTCAGTCACGCTCGAGGCGACGACTGATGGTGGTTGGACGGCACAGTGAGGGCGGCAGCAGCGACGGTGTCGCACACAGGTCGCGGATATATATATATAATGTTAAATATGAAAAAATTAAATGTCATGATATATTAGGGAAAAAATAAAAATACTAGATTAATTAATATTATCTTATTTGTTGGTTTAATGTTATTTTTTCTATACCAAAAAACAAATTAATTAGACTTTACAATTTAATATTGAGACAGATGCATTTAGCTGTTGGATTTTATATAGCTGGATTAATAGCAATTTTTATATCAGATTTTTAAATTTACCAAAATATTATCAATCATGGAGAGAGACTTTTCTAATTATTTATTTTTAAAATATAATATTAGATTTAAAATAAAAAGATGCTATTTATTTTTTATATTACTATAAATATTAGAATTAATTGAGGGAAGTGAAGATACATTGAATTATACAGTCGTAGTTAGTTAAATAATATTAAATTAATTTTAATTAAGTTGATAAAATTTTTAATGTAAAAGTATTTTATTTATAATAATTGTAATTAAATTAAAGTAACTTTATGATAAATGCTATGATGGTTTTGAAATTAAAGTATTTTTAAATTTAAAAAGATTAATTTTTTTATATTTTTTAAAAAATTAAAATGTCTTTTTCTCTACAACGGGTTTTTGGCTTTAAATATAACGAGACAAGGCGCAAGTGGCAGTCACGTGTGTTTTCTGACACATTCCGCTGTCACATTAATTAATCAACAGCCGCTATATTTCAACTTCATCGCCTACTGAACGAAAAGAGGAATTTAGCAAATGAGGCCCATAATATTTGAATTTGACAAAATCACACTCCATTTTTTACTTTATTAACCAAATCACATCACAGGCGCACACATATAATGGGTAAAAATAAAAGGGCCGCTCTTCTAAAAAAAAAAATCCCACACCCAGCGATTTCACACGATCAGTTTCATGACTTCACCGAGATTCGAACTTTTATCCTCTTCTATAAATTTACTCCGTCATAACTAACTCAGCTATGCTCCGAGGGCAAAAATAAATAACTAAATAAAAAGGAAGCTCGAGACATATCATATGAATGCCATCAACCATTTTATCTCAAAAATATCTTTTAATCAAATAGTATTATAACTAGTGCGATCTGATCAATCCATAGTGAGACGAGCTAATATGTGTCAATTCATCGTATAGAAGGATAGATTGACTCATTAATTTGGTGGGTTGACAAATCTCTAACTCAATCTAACCTAAGACAGATTTAAGATGGATCAACTCACGAGCTTGTTAAAAATAAAAAGTTAGAAAAAATATTAAAATTTTTAAATTTATATTACAATTTAAATAGGTAAATTAAAAATTTTAGATTTAGATTGTGATTTAGACGAATCAAGCCTACTAATTTATTAAATTTTCTATTTTAATTTTAATTTTTTTAAAAAAATAAATTTTCTCACCTTGTGGATCAATCCAAGCCTACTACAGATTGACTCACGTGGTCACGTGGGTCATAGGTCTAAGCGAGTCAGTCCACTTGAATTCATCTTAAAATATGATAATAAAATTTCAACTCAATCTATTTAAATTGTTTAGTGAGGCGAGCTAACTAAAGGGATCCAACTCAAATTAAAAACTCAAGTTGTAGCAGCTATTACAACATGTAGAAACTATCAAATAACTATTATAACGTATTTATAAGGAGTTTAGAATTTAGATTTTAAGATTTCTATTGCGTAGAAGTTACCGAATAGTTATTATAACATATTTAAAATAAATTTAATATTTAATATTATAATAACTTCTACAATTTTTATTTTTATTAAGTTTAAATAATTTTAACTAAAATGATAAATAAATATTTTGATATAGTATTTTTGAGATACTTTAAACTCTAAATATGTTATAACAATTATTAGGTAACTTTTATACATTATAGCAACTACGAGATAACTTTGATACGATATAAATTTTAAATTTTAAATTCATCCTAAATATATTGTAGTAGTTATTATGTAGTTTCTATATGTTGTAGTAGCTACTCGATAGTTTTTACACGTTATAACAACTATTCGGTAACTTTTACAAAGTCTAAATCCTAAATTTTAAACTCATCATAAATACATTGCGGCAGCTATGGGATAGCTTTTTAAAATTGTAACAACTTCAAATAGTTGATACAACCGTCCTAGATCAAAATATATTTTTGAGATAAAATCACCATTTGATTTTTTGCTGACTAATTGCATAATTATCTCCAAAATTCAAAGAGACATTTTTAATTCGACCTTGAATTTTATCTTTTTCAAAATAATTTTAGACTTTATAATTGACTAAAATACCCAGGAACATTTTAAACTCATAATTTTACCCTAATAATTATCGTTAACTACTTATGAATGTTATCTTTTGGGGAAAAAAATTAAAAGGAGGCCCTTTTTATCATTAAAAGGACAATATATATGTGTCTTATTTAAAATATATATATTCAAAGGGCCTCTTATCTATTTTCCATATATATTACTCAGTTTATTTTCCATATAAATTAGACAGAAGGGGTAGAAAAAAGAGAATTTAAAAATTACAGGTGTAAAATGATATTCTCATACTCGGGTGATGCAATGAAAATTTTAGTATCTACCAGGGTCAAAATATAATTTCCTCCCATAAACGTCCTATAATAATAATTATTATCATTTTTATCACCAAATCGCTCCTTCGCCGTCGTCAAATCGAAGGGGGAAGACGGCGAGAAAGGCCATCGCCTTTCGCTCGATCTCAAGCACGCAAGCGTGTTCCTCTTTCTGGTTCTTCATCACTGATTTCTACTGTGCTTAATCTAGGTTTCGTTCGCTGCGTCATCCATAAAAATCCTATCGTGGCGCTTTTCCGCTTTCCGTGCACTTTCTTTCTCCGACTTCGGCAAAAAAAGCGTGTCTTTGAGGTTGAATCGCCTTCGATTTCGACGTCCTTTTCGTTTTCGCCGTCTCCGTTTTCGCTTCTCTTTTGTGCAAAGATTATTGCATTTGAACTGATCTGAGGAAAGGCGATGGTGAAAGCGACCTAGGATCTTAGTGGTCAACAAAAGGAGCTCGTTGTCTTCTGATTTGCACATTTTTTAGCTGATAAGAAAAGTTTAAAACTTTGATTAATCAAATCGGAGATGTCGGCATCTATCTTCTGATTCTCGGCTTTCTCCCGATCTTGTATATTTTATTCTTCTTCTTGGTGATTTGTTTATTTGTCTTTGGACTCCTTCTCCGTCCAGCTAATCGATTGAATACTACTAAAATATTCAAGATTTGATTCAAAATCTTACCAGTCATTGCCCCCAATCTTCTCCTCCTCCTTTCTCCAACTCCTTCCATTGGAAAAGGCTTGGTTTCGATCGATTTCGGCATGGGGGCGAGCAGATTGTTGCAGCTTTTCCTCCTCCTTGGGCTCTGTGCTTGCTTGGTTCAAGGCCTGGGGGTGAACTGGGGGACCATGGCGACCCACCCGCTGCCTCCCAAGACTGTGGTTCAGCTTCTCAAAGACAACAACATCACCAGAGTTAAGCTCTTCGATGCCAACTCCGACTCCATGAACGCCCTCGCCGGCACCAACATCGAGGTCATGGTAGCCATCCCCAACAACATGCTGCAGACCATGAACGATTACGGCGCGGCACGGGACTGGGTGAAGAGGAGCGTCACGCGATATAATTTCCAAGGAGGAGTAAACATCAAGTGAGTTTGGATTTCATCTGCTACATTATGCGTTTTGTTGCTGCAACTTTATCATTCTTGGAAAAAAAAATTCATGCCTCTTGTTGCAACATCAAGCGATTAACCGATCAGAGATCCTGACTTTGAACCTTTTTATTCACTTCTTTTTCAATCATATCCAATATGAAATTCTGAGGTAAGAAACTCATTACTCAATTTCTTATTGTTATCTTAAGATCATGTTTTTCTTTGCACAGTATGATCTGTTCTACATCCCAAAAGCTAGAAAAGGAATTTTCGACAAAATAACAATTTGTGTAAAGTATATCCAAATTAAACGTTTTTCCTTCAGTTGAAAAATAATATGGCATTCTGAGGTTAGAATGTTCTTGAGCCAATCTTCTTCTTATTATCCTTTAGCTCTTGTTGCTAAAATATGAATTTGTTAGTCTGTAATTCTTCTCCACATCCAAAAGGTTCAAGAATTTGTTTCAAGCAAATATTAATTATCTGAAAAGGGTTCCAATTGTGAATCTTTTATCTTTGGTAAGAGATCCATGATCCCTTGTTGCTAAGGGTTGCTTGGCCTACAGATTGATCTCCACATCCCTCTGTTGCTAAGAAACTTGCTTCAAGGAATTGGTAACTTATCTGGAAAAAATTTTCAATTTCAGAAGTCTTTTTTATGAGGCAAGAAGTCAGTGGTCACAAATGTGTTGCTTGAAAGATTTTAGGATCGACAATAAAGACACAGAATTCAACTATTTCAATGAATATTTTTCTCTTAAGAATATTCACTTCTATACTGTAATTTTCTGTTCTTGTTCAGTTTCTTGTTGCTTCAGTTCTAGGACTAATGTGAGATCTGCAAAGGTTAAAGATTTATTTTGTTTTTTCCCCCCATTTGATTCAGGTATGTGGCAGTTGGAAATGAGCCATTCCTTGCATCTTACAATGGCTCATTCTTGAATGTCACCTTCCCGGCCCTCAAGAACATCCAAAATGCCCTCGATGATGCCGGTGTCGGTGATGCCATAAAGGCCACAATTCCTCTCAACGCCGATGTCTACTTTTCGCCCGAGAGCAACCCAGTTCCATCAGCTGGAAGGTTTAGAACTGACATAAATGATCTCATGATAGAAATTGTCACGTTCATGAACCAGACTGGGGCACCCTTCACTGTCAACATCTACCCTTTCTTGAGCCTGTATTTGAATGCTGATTTCCCGGTGAACTATGCTTTCTTCGACGGTGGAAGCACTGTCAACGACAATGGAATTCTCTACACCAATGTGTTTGATGCCAATTTCGATACTTTGGTCTCAGCTCTTCGTAGTGTTGGCTTGGGCAATTTGCCAATCATCATCGGTGAGGTAGGTTGGCCGACGGATGGAGATAGAAATGCGAACACAGCCTATGCTCAGAGGTTCTACAATGGGCTCCTCCCGCGCCTTGCGGCGAACCAAGGCACACCTCTTCGCCCGAGCCAATACATTGAGGTCTACTTGTTCAGCCTGATCGATGAGGATTACAAGAGTATTCAACCAGGGAACTTCGAGCGGCACTGGGGGATCCTCAAGTACGACGGGCAGCCAAAGTTCAACATTGATCTCACAGGACAAGGGCGAAGCATCACGCTTGTGCCCGCAAGCGGGGTGTCTTACTTGCCGAGGAAGTGGTGTGTGTTCGACCCAAATGGTGGTGGAAACATAAGCACCCTCGGCGATCAGATCACATTTGCTTGCACTTATTCCGACTGCACCTCTCTTGGCTACGGCTCTTCCTGCAATGGCTTGGACACTAATGGCAATGCCTCCTACGCCTTCAACATGTACTACCAAGTGCAGAACCACCAGGACATGAGCTGTAACTTTCAAGGTCTTGCGACCGAGACGACGCAAGACCCATCGACATCGATGCCGGCTTGTAACTTCACCATCCAGATCGAGCCTTACTACTATTCTGCTGCTGCTTCCACTCCAATTGAGCCATTGCTTGCAGTATTTATGCCAGCATTGCTTGCACTTGTGTTGATGTAGTTCTTTGGTTGTTATGTATATTTTCTTGAGATCATTGTTATTCTTGATAGACATCCTTTAGATGTTAGTAGAATTATAGAAATAAGCAGTGAGATCTAGGAGCTCATGACAGAGAGATTTTGATCGATCGAAAGACAAAGGTATGGTTTGAGAACTCTTGACAATGAATTGGTTACGATGAAACAGATTTGCTTCAGTTCTGTTCTAATTGATCATGAAAGAAGTCTCAACCTTATCAATACAAATGAGAGAAAAGAATTGAGTTAAAATAAGTTACTTTTGTCTTTAAATAATTTAAATTTTTAATTTGATTAAATGTTAAAAAAAAATTAAAAATATTTTTTACAAATTTAAATAGATGGTAGAATACAATTTAGTTTCTATTTATAATTAATTTATGCGAATATTTCTAGATATTTTTCGAGCTCTTAAACCCTTCTATTTTACCAATTGTTTAGGTAAGGGCTAAAAGCCTTATCCTGTTTGGGGAAGCGGAGAAGAATGGAGGCGAACTCTCTCCTCCGTTTCTCTTCTCCAAAGCTCAATCTTTCTCCCAACTTCTTCCCCAATTCTTCTCGTTCTTCATATCTTCGGATTCCTCTTGTACTGGGCTTCCATCCGTTACCGCATAAAGGCATCGTCCTGTCGTCATCTGCTCGGAATTCGCTCCCCCTTTCGCCTCCCTGTGCGGTTGCCGAAGCCTTGGAACGAGCGGCGGAGACGTCGAGTGCGCCCGGAGCCTCTTCGCCCTCGAAGGTCGATAAGAGCGGGAGATTCTGTAGCCCGAGAGCTGCTCGCGAGCTCGCTCTGTGAGTTGCGCAACTTATTTTTGACCTAAAAAGGTTGCCTTTTAAAACCCTCTTTAAGGTTCAGTACTGTCCTTGTTCGGTTTGGCGGTGTTCAGGATGATTGCTTATGCCGCTTGTTTAGAAGGGTCTGATCCAGTTCGGCTCTTCGACAAGAGAGTGAATGCGAAAAGAGGTATAATTTATACAGTAGTTTACGTTGTGGAAATAGGATGAAGATTGAATTGTTTGTTGGGGTTGCTTAGTGCTGGCTATTAAATAATTGCTTTATAGATTGATTATGTATATTTTTTTTGGTTTTGTACACTCAGAGCCTGGTTATGTTTTCGACAAGGCCGCCCTGCTGCAATACAATCACATGAGCTTTGGAGGGGCTCCTGTTGAGGTAGAGACAGAAGAAGAGGCAGAAGAGTTGATGCTACAAAATGATAAGGATTCTGCAAACGGTAATCAGCTCAATAGGTTTTAGAATATATACATATATATATACTTGAATTGTAGTCCGTGGTCATCATTTTCATAGTTATTTTCAGTAGGTTGATCATTGTGAAAACTATGGCTTGTGATCCACCCCTTCAGTAAGTTGAAGATAAAATGTAAATGTGAGTTTGTGACCAGAGATGAGAGGTTTTTTGTGTTATCTCCGCCTGATGACTATGGCATTCAATTGGAGCTGATATGTGGATGATAGAAATACTTCTCAATAATGGATTACTGTGAGAAAATTATCAGTTATTTTCATTTATTTACATCATGCTGCCAGGAAATTGTTCATGTTCCCTAGCCAAAACATGAATGCAATTTAGATACTCATTTATTTACTGATCAGCCTTGTGAAGCTTTTGGTTCTACCTTATATATGGTACCAAGGTTAATCTCTTCTAATTGATATTGCTAGAAAAAAAATAGCCATTTCTTCTCTTTCCTGAAATGCACTATTTTCTACTTTTAAGAGTAGAACTGACATGGAAAAGTGTGTTTCTGCATCTGTTATAATGCGGGTCCTTTGTGATATACACATGGGTTGAGATAGAAGCATACTGAAACTTCTGTTTAGTGGATTTTGCATGAATGCAAATTTGACTATGCGATGAGGGTTATGTGGAATTGTAAATAAGGGTGCAAGCATGTGTAATCACTGCACACATAGTTGGGAGAAATATGATTATGTTGCTCCACATCATGTATTGCCCATCTTTTTGACTGTATTTGTGCAGTTATGTAAGTTATTGTGGGTTAGGGTCTTATGTGAAAGTTATCAAAGTTCATGCTATCATTTTCTGCAATTTCATTTACTTTTATGAATTGGAATCCATGTGAACTCTTGATTGTTATGCCAAACACAGTTTGCAAATTTTAATGCACATCAAACCATTGTGTTTTGCAAAAAAAAGTATAGCCTTTTGGCTTACCACATGTTTTCTGGTAATTCTGTAAAAAATATAAATTGACCTATTATAGGTAGCTTTTTTTCCCTTCATAAGATAACCATAAAAGAAGGGTTTCATGACACGAAAAGTTTTTGAATGATCTTTTTCAAGCCAAAGCATTCCTTTAACTAACGCCCATTCAAAACTGTTTCAAAAATTCATCAAATTTTCTGACCATGGGAGCTACTTTCGGTACTTGTCACTATTACCAACTGTTTTTGATCACTCAATTTTGGCATAATATTAGTAAAGTTTTCTATGTGAACTTCCCCTTGATTCTCTTACCTAACTTCATTTTTTATTTTGTTTCTTTTATTTTTTCAGAAGAAGAAGTTTTATCAGCCCCTCCAAAGTTGGTCTACAACAGATTTGTTTTGCGGTGCTTTCCTGTTCCTTGATCCTGTCAGATTCCATTTTATTTTATTGAACTCTAATACAATGCATTATAGACTTGCAGTATCATAGTGATGATTTAGTGAGCTATGATTAAACATGTCGTCTCTCCATGTTGTTGTTTCTACTTTGTAATGTGAATTATTGCTCAACCAAGATCTTGTTTGGAATTGCTTGTGTTTTTCTCTTGTTTGAAACAGCTTATGTTTTTTTCTCAGCCTCACAAGGGATATGTTGGTAGCTGTGGTTGATCGGTGGAATGCTCATGTTCGGTTCATTGACAAAATAATCCCCCAAAACTGGAAGGTCTGGTATGCATCTCTTAGGCATAGATGAGCTTTTGTTTAATTATGGCTCAATCTGAGATGGCAATATATGCCAATTTTTGAATCAATGATACTATTTTCTTTGCATGTGAGAGTTTTTGATTCATTCTATCGTTCTGTCCTTAACAATTATAACTTGTTTCAATTCTTACTTAGATTGTAATCGATCTGAATAGCATTAATAGAACTTGCAGGATGAACCAGCAGCAAGAATTTTAGAACTCTGCATTCTGCACCTTGCAATGGCTGAGATAACAGCAACAGGAACCAGGCACCAAATTGTCATCAACGAGGTAGTTTTCTTCCTCCGGATAGACCTTAATCATTACCTTGTTTTCGCCCTTAATGTTTCTTACTTCTCGTCGTGAAGGCTGTCGATCTTGCCAAGCGTTTTTGCGACGGTTGTGCCCCTCGAGTGATCAATGGATGCCTCCGCACTTTCGTTAAAGATTATAACCCAGTCGATTCTGTCCTGCCTTCAGAGATGCCAAAAGCTTGAGAAAAACTTCTTTGTTGCTAGAGCAAATGAACGCAAAGTCGGATGAGCAAACTCTGATGATCAGCTGGTCCATTGTCATGGAAGCTTAACATGACCTCGACAAGTTAAGTGGGTGAGAAGAGGAAGGTTGAAGAATTTATCATCTTAACCTGCCCAAGTAGCATGAGATGTATGCTAATGGCATACTTTGAACTGTATACATATCTTAGACATTCTTGTGAAATTATCTTGCTCTTCCTTTGTATTTTGATTCCTAGTGCACCTTTCGCATGTAGTGGCATCAATAAGAACATTTTTAGTTAGGGGCGTTTGGCATGAGCGTTATCATATTTTGCATCAATCAATGAGAACATTCTTGCTCGACTCGGAGGCAAATTGATCAAACCCTCAGCAAATGTATAAGAACTCAATGGTGTGGCAAATAGATGCCAAAGACAATTGCTTCATTCTCCATAGTAAGTTAAGTTTTATAGAGCCTCAAATCTAGAATAATTTCATAAATATTCATCAATGAATCATTTAACTATGTTAGTAGTTAAAGAGGCAGAATGATAAAACTTTTCAAATTTTTAATTATTTTAATAATTTTAAAATTGTATTGTATTTTTTAAAAGCCGATAAATTTGAAAAAGATGTAACATTTTTTCTTCTTTTTAATAATGTTAAAATTTATCTAATATTTAGTTTTTGGACCCTTATCCTGCACCGCGGGATACCAGAAACGCCAGCCCCTCTATAAAAGCACAATCAGGAACGCATTGCAAATTAGGGTTCGAGGAGTTCGTCTGCTGCATGCCGCATTTCGCCGTTCCTCTCCGACCTTCGATGCCTGGTTCTATGTTTTGATCTGATTCGTTTGATTTCTCGAAGTCCTTCCGATGATTCTAGTTTTTTTCTTTCTCT
>JBBMKF010000112.1:7582316-7599238 GCA_037834155.1 Curcuma caesia | reverse complement strand
GGGTTCGGACGGAGACGGCGGACGCGAGGGAGAAGCAAGGGAAGAAAATGGAATTGCCCCTTGCCCATGTTTACTTGGATGGGTGGAAAGTAAAATCGAGAAAAAAAATTCTTTGTTTATTTTATAAAAAATTTAAGGAAAATAAAGAAAGTTACCATTCCATCAAATTGAACGGAAAGTAGAGGGAAAAAATAAAAATAATTTACATAAATCTTCTTCTGCAATAATAAAATTATTATCATATTATATAAATCTTTTATCCTAACTTTTATCATCTAAGTTTCTTTGTCTTATTCTCCTCTTGAGTGCCAACTGATATGTCTGTGTCTAGGATCTCAATAAAAATTGAAGTTTCATTTAAATTATTTTTAAAATTTTAATTATATATATTTTTTATTTTTTAAAATTTAATCAATTTTTTGCTTTTTGGTATTGATTCTAAAAAAATATATGTCCTCACAAATCATTGGTAATATCGTGTCATTCTCTTCTCTCATCGGTGTTCCTACACTCTTTTCTTTCCTCATCGATGATCTTCCTTCTTCGCTCCTCATTCATTCGATGGAAAATAATATTAGTCTTTTTAAATATCGATCAAATTTATTTTTTCTATCTGTGGGTCATAGTTCGTAGATTTGAACTGCATATAAAAGTTGATGTCTTATATCTTTATATTTATTATTATATTTGTTTCTGCTGCATACTAATAAATTGGGAAGATAAGCATGATCTAACAAAAAAAAACGATGAGCATATTCGTTCCCTCTATCTACATCAATGATCCAACAAGTTATATCAAAGTCAAGTTGGTTTTCAAGAACTAACAACCAATAAAGTGTCAGATAATTGAAGAATCCACTAACTAATGGAGTTCATAGATGGGCTATGACATTCAGGTTACACCACCATTTGAATTAGGAGGTTTCTTTCATGGAAGGTGAGAATGGAAACCATTTTTCAAATAGACTTAGAAAATTGATTTGTCTTGACAAAGACTTTTGAAGCTCTACAAAACAAGAAGGTAAAACCACTTCTGATGAAGAAGTTGTTGATGCAATCGACCTTGGAGATTGAGAACGATCAATTTTTTGATGGATTGGACAAAGAGTTCAAGTTAGGATTGTTGTTGTATTTGAATCATGCAAGATTTGGAGATATATACATGGAGATGATTTGACACGGCCACAGTCATTTTATGACTCGATGGTCAACTCCATGAAAATTAGAGAAGGATGACATGAAACATCCAAAATACTATAGCTAGAATGAGGAGCATTAGAGCGACTAAGCTAAAAACGCAAATCACTTAGGAGATGAGGGTGAAGAATGGCATGAGGAGGAGCCACAGTCTCAAGTATATCCAAAGAATAAGGAACCTGATGGGAGATAGCTTCAAGGCACAAGTATAACAATAGTGAGTTAAGTGTTAAGAGAAAATCTATTTAACTTAAATGAGAGTAACATCTCAACATAGGTGGACTCATATTTAGAATGATGAAGAAAGAATAACCTCATTAAAAAAAAAAAGAGAAATGAAAGAGCTACAAATTAAAGGACCAACAAAGTAAGGCAAATATTCGATTTTATGGAGGCTACAAGATGGGATACTATTGGTCAGAATAAACATGCATGTGGCTATAACTCTCTAATAATTTTTATGAATTTTAAAATGTCACTATACTTATGACGTCAACATGGTGCCTTTATCGTCCCAATACGTATAGCCCACGTGTGTGTGTGTGAACCGCACGGAAGTTGCACCGATCATAGTCCAAGGTAGGACTCAACAAATCGAATACTCAAATCAAATTATGCGAAATAATAAATCAAATTGATATAAAATCAATTGATAATCGATTTTTAAAAATATGAAAAATTTTTAATAAAAACTTAATTCCTTTAATTACAAATAATCAATTTAGTTATTTTTCAAAATTGAAAATCAAATCAACTAAATCAAAATGATTAATATTATTTTTTTTTTAAAAAAATAAACTTATGAATAAACTGAACTAAAATTTTAAATTAATTGATTTATCGGTTATTTTGATTTAATCAAAATTTCTCATCCTTAGTCTCACGTACGTCGTGTTTCACGTTGGACGTGGTATGCCAATGCGGCCGGCCATCGGTTGTACGTTAATGGACACTAATTACGTGCTGTAGCAGCGTAGCCAGCTACTTCACTGTAATTAAGAGAACGACATGGTCACGGGTAACAACAGCATGCAATTAGAGTGTGACCACCATGTGAACTTGCTGAAAATTAATAATGTTTAGCAAACATTACAGAACGGGGACGCAATCTATTCTCATTAAATAGATCTCTGTTCAGTTGGGATACTTGATTTTGAAGGTCGGCGTCCCGCGTAGCAGCTCGATCGGGTTTGAAAATTTAGAAGCGTCGTAGAAATTAATTCTTAGTGATCCAACATTGCTTGAAGAAATCAATTAGAAACGGATAGAAAAATAATTAAGTAATATGGACAACATATTCTTCCTTACCAGAGTGACGGAGTTCTTGATATATATATGTTGCAAGTGTAAGTGTGTAACTACTCATCAGCAGGAGATTGGTCGGAAAACTCGGAGAGAACTGAAGAGGAGAGATCGACTGGAGGTGAATAAATAACGTAACCATGTCCAGGACCTGGATATATAGTAGAAGCAAATTAAAGGGGCCGGCATTGAGCATTTAGATTTTTAATCGAACTCGGACTTTAAATAATAGATATTGTGAAGTGTTAATGGTGAGCGAAGACTTCACACTAGCTAATTAGTTTTATTTGAACATTTGGTTCATGTAACAGTTTAAGGATTACAACAGCTAACTAAGCCATTAATAACATAACAAGAATATTCATTACCCAATTAATAAGCATGCGTCGGAACGCAGCCTGGCGTTAAATCCAAAGGATTGTTGCTTGATGCATTACGAAACGAAGGTGGAGCTCCGACTGACTGCCAACCAAATATTAATTTCACTCTAGCTAGCTCGCACCATCAATTCAGCGTTATATCTTCCAATACTCTTCTACAATTCTGTTCCATCGTAACCAAAACCAAGTCAGCAATGCCTCGAAAACTTCGCTTCCAATACTCATTTCGCGCGTCCGTGCTTCTCGATCGTCTATAAATTACATGCGGAAATGTGCACCGGAAGCATCGATCAATTGTAGCTAGCTCCGAGGTTGCTAAATTAAGGAAGAGGGAGAATGGAAGCATTCGACGGTGCAGCAGCATTCAAGAGCATAGAACACTGCTCGTCGCTGGGCCGCGAGAGCCACACTGTGGTGGCGGACATGGACGGCACCTTGCTCCTCGGCCGCAGCTCCTTTCCCTACTTCGCGCTGGTGGCTTACGAGGTCGGGGGCCCGCTGAGGCTCCTGCTCCTGCTGCTCGCCGCGCCTCTGGCCGCCCTGCTCTACTACTCCGTGTCGGAGTCGGCCGGCATCCAGGTGCTCATTTTCGCCACTTTTGCCGGGGTACGCGTCAGAGACATCGAGTCGGCGGCGCAGGCGGTGCTGCCCAAGTTCTACTCCACGGACCTGCACCCCGAGGCGTGGAGGGTGTTCTCTGCGTGCGGGCGGAGGTGCGTGCTGACGGCCAACCCCAGGATCATGGTGGAGCCCTTCTTGAAGGACTACCTCGGCGTCCATCTTGTGATTGGGACGGAGATCGAGGCGAACAAGGGCCGGGCCACCGGGTTCGTCAGCCGCTCAGGGGTTCTCGTCGGCCGGAACAAGGCTGCGGCCATGAGGAAGCAGCTGCCGGAGGCAGCGCCACAGATAGGCCTGGGCGACAGGGAGACCGATTACCCATTCATGCATCTCTGTCAGGTTTATATGTCTTTAACTCTCTTTCTTTAGTTAGCTAATTAATTTTCACATGAACCATTGATTAAACTACTTATGGAAAAATACTAGTTCACAACATTCCAGAAATTAATTAAATATTTGGATCACTAAAATAGATATTTTGAAAATTTTTAAATGTGTTTAATTTAGCTGTATCAAATATTTTTCCTATTTTCTAGATAATTATATTTTTTATAAAATTAATTAAACTATTCTGTAAGAGAAAGAAATAATTGAAGAAGAAAGTTAGCTAGGGAGCTTTTTTTTTGATAAAATAATTTATATATGAAAAATTTTTCTTAAAGGATTTTTAATTAGTGAGCAAATGAAAATAGTAGTTTTGTGAAAATTAAATTGGCCTCTAGTTGGCCAATATAAATCGGCTATATCAATTCAGATGAGTTATTTAACCAACCCAAATAGATTAAATTAACTACACAAATCAACTAATTAACTTGAAACTAATCGAGTTGACTTGAACAATATTCTGATTGGAATGATCAACCTTGTCAAATTGATAGATAGACACTATCTAAGCTAAATCAATTAGCCTAATTAGACCAACCAACACAACTTGTCGATGCAGTACATGGCCGACTAGCTTGATTGATAGACCCAATCATTCAGACCAATTTAGACTAACTAACCCGATTTAATGGCGCCTTAACCTTGATGCCTCCTTACACTTGGTTGAGCTACCCAATTGAATTCATTAAGTTTAACAAACCAACTAACCACAGTTAAATTGATTGATTTAATTCATCAAGTGAGAATGAATATCTCTTGTTTAAATTGGATTTACCATCTTATCTCTGATCCAATTAGTTCAACTCTCCCCACTCCCTTGCCTCAATAAGATTGATTGATTTCCTATTACTATCCTCCTCAAAATTTATTTTTGTTATAATTATATCTTATAATTATTTAATATCCCTAACATAATTTTTTTTAAAATTTATATAAACATTTAATCGAATTTTAACTAAAATTTAATTAAGCGACTAATAATAAAATGTAACAACAGGAAGGGTACGTGGTGCAACCTAATAAACAAGGCTTGAAGGCCGTCCCGAGAGAGAAGCTGCCCAAACCCGTCGTCTTCCACGATGGCCGGTTGGCCCTGCGACCGACGCCGCTGCTGGCCCTCCTCACCCTCCTCTGGCTCCCCGTGGGCTTCCCCCTCTCCTGTCTCCGCGTCGCCGCCGGATCGCTGCTCCCGCTGCGCTTCGTCTATCACGCATTCCGCGCGCTGGGCGTCCGCATCACGGTTCGCGGGACGCCGCCGCCGCCCCCGCACAAGTCCGCGGGTCGCTCCGGCGTCCTCTTTGTCTGCTCCCACCGTACCTTGCTCGACCCGGTATTCCTCTCAGTTGCTGTCCGCCGCCCCATCGCCTGCGTCACCTACTCCGTCTCGCGTCTCTCCGAGATCATCTCGCCCATCCCGACCGTGCGCCTCACTCGCGATAGAGCAGGCGACGCCGCCATGATCAAGAGGCTGCTGCAGGAGGGAGACCTGGTGATCTGCCCCGAGGGCACCACATGCCGCGAGCCCTTTCTGCTGCGTTTCTCGTCGCTCTTCGCGGAGCTCACGGACGAGATCATCCCGGTGGCGATGGCGAACAGCACGAGCATGTTCCATGGCACCACGGCCAGGGGATGGAAGGGGATGGACTCCTTCTACTTCTTCATGAACCCCAGCCCAGCCTACCAGATCACCTTCCTCGACAAGCTGCCCGCCGAGCTAACTTGCGGTGGCGGTGACAAGTCCAGCCACGAGGTCGCCAACTATATACAGCATGCGATCGGCTCCGTTCTCTCATATGAATGCACTCACTTCACCAGGAAGGATAAGTACATGGCTCTCGCCGGCAACGATGGCACCGTGCCGGAGAAGACCAAGGAGGAAAGATCAAAGTTCAGGGTTGCGAAGTAATTAATATATATATTTTACATTTTATAAATCATAAACTATGTAACATATATCTCATCTCATTCCAATTTCGCTATGTTTCTCACTGCATAATTTGTTACAATCCGATTGGCTTGAGCTAAAGAAGATTTCAGCAGGTCCACAATGAGGTGTAGGTAGTAGCTTCAGGTGTGATGTAGTTAGTTGCATAGAAAAACTGGCATATCATACCGTAAGTGCCTTGCCTCTCAAACTGAAACTTTCTTCTTGTATGTGCTTTTGAGAAAAGACAATCTTCTCATAAGAGGTAGTTTCTCATCCCTCTTTCCCATTTTATCCAAATAAAAGGCAACCTTTTTTAATGTTGTCACAGCCTCCTCACTCTCATAGCCTAGTTCTCTCTCTTGAATTGCCAACACTCTTTTGAGGATTGCTAACACATCATTATCATTTTTCCCCAGTCTCATCTGAATTGATGCAAGACATTCAAGGGCTTCACCTACAAATAATGAAAACAAAATCTGTGTTAAAAAAATGATACTGTAGTCTATAAAGCATGCGAACAATTTAAAAGAATCCAACTTTAAAGATGAACAATGCTAAATAAACTGTCCTTTGTCATCATTAAGTTAGTTAACGTGACTGCAGAAGTTGAAGAATTTGTGCAACAAGTATTAATGAACATTATGCAAGATAAGGCATGCTAGGAACACCTAGAATAACTAAGTAATTGAAGAAAGATGTACACGTGTTTGTTTTGGAATTTCTTATCATTGGTCATCAAGCTTTCAAATAAATAAAATTTCATTCATGCAAAGAGTTGCACTGATTGGAATACTATGAATGTAGTTCTTGCCTTGGCATGCACTGATAATCAACCCATGTACATAAAGTAATGAAAAAGAATGAAAGTTAATTTCTTCAAAAGTATTTGAGCCCCATGCTATTGGAATTTGGCCTACTGCTTTAAGCATTCATAGTAGTTCTTGATATTGTTCAATTTTCACAGATTCTGTATTCTTTCGTTGAGTTTTCATTGCCAGTTCATTTTCATCTGAGGATTGTGCTTGACCTGTTCAATCTCCAGCCGAGGTTTCAATACCAAATTAAAATTCTTCTTTTTTCTTCACTGCAAATCATGTCAAAAACATCTGAATATATCTATATCAATTCAACCTATCCTCCCTTTTGTCAATGCTTTTTCAAACCATGGCGGAAATTTGCAAGGCTTAATTGCCTCTTATCGCTTGGAATGTAACAAACAACCATTTGTTTGTTAAAACCTTCCCAGCTCCACATATCCAAAGTATCAAGAATGGGATGTTGAAGATGCAATAATTATGTGATGGCTTTAGAGTTCAAAGCATTGGGAGATCAGTAGGGACATGGTGTTCCTCTCTACAGCATAAAAAAATGGGAAACAATTCAGCAAACATACACAAGCGGGGATGCTGCTGTTATCTATGATCTAAGACCAAGACTACAAATAGTAAGCAATGTGATCAAACAATTACTGAATATTTTTTCTATGAAAGAGACTGCGGTTGGAGATGGATTAATATAGGAATATGAAAAATGAAATTTAGCAAACAAATCCAACAACTACTCAAGTGATTGCCTGTTTGATTCTCTCACAAGGTTAACTCACTCAATCATTGATCAGTCCCAGTTCAAATCCTTGTAAAACAAAAGTCATCTCCCTTTACTGAGGTGTTCTCAAGAATTAGTACAATGGTTTTGATGTTAGAGTCTAACTTGGCAGAAAGCTCCACCTTGATGACTAGTTGGTGATGAAAACCATAGGCAGTCCTATGTAATCCAGGGAGTCAAATGAGACTATCAAGTTTACGGTTAAAGATAATTTTTGGCTTACCTACTATAAAATGATTTTCCATGCAAAAGAAAACTGTTTTAAACTTCATCAAAACGCATGATTAAGCCATGCTGTCCAACATGACTGAGATTCATTGTTTGACTGTGGTGTCAAGATGTGGAATGGCTATGGCACAGCGAAGAGTTGACGATGAGAAGCAAAAGCGTTCTTCTTCCTTGCAATTCCTCATTCCCATTGGACTGCAGCAACCAAAGCAATTACAGAGAGCAAAGTGGCTGACTGATCCTCCTTGCAATCTGCCAATGGTGCGTAAAGTTGAGCAAATCATCCTTGTGGAAACAGCAAGCAATTCCTTGCAGTTCTACAGCACTGGTAATGCAAGCAATTGCTCCTCTAAGCCATTTCAATCCCTCCTCACGGTTCTCTAGTGCAAGTGACGCCAAGTCCAGTCCAGGTAGCTTCTTCCTTCTTTTTCTCCTCCACCACCTCTTACTTTCTTGCTCGTTCTTGCTGCGACTGGCCTCATACATGGGTATCGAAAAAATGACTTTTCTTTCCAGTCATTTTCACAAGAGGCTGAAACCTCAATTCCAAATGAGATTTTAAACTTGTGGAAAAGTACTAAACACTTAGACAAAATGAAGGACTTAAAGGCCAATAGTGTAGATAAGCTCATGTTAGTGACTACGAACCTACAAGAGTTTAAGTAGAGAATAACAGAGAAAATGATGAATTCAACAAAGAAATCAAGAAGTTAAGAGGTTAACTCAAGTTTATGCTTATCGAATCAAACAAGTAGAACATTCTTGTATTTCTAATGTCTCCTTAACAAACTTAATATTTAAATTTTGAATTCAATGGTTACTCATCATAAAACACATAATCCTGTCAAATTCAACACTTGTAAACGATATAGAGAGAGAAAGAGAGAGTAAAGTGTAATGTTCAAGTTGAGGGTTCCTTGCCACTGATGGTCATAAGCTTATAAGTACCCATCTAAAATGCCATCTTTGATGAATCCTAGCAATTCTTATAACTAATAAGGATCCATCTAAAATAAAATATTATATATATATTATGTATTTTTAGATGAGTCCTTATAAATTATAAGCATTGATAGCAAGGAAACTATCAACCTGCACTCTACTGTTTCCTTAAAAGCAAGTTTGAAATTATCCACCAACATTGCTGCTATTTCACAGGTAACTGCAAAGACAAAAAAAAAAAACAATGTCACTGGTAATGCAATAAGGCTACGTTCGGTATGCAGGAACCACCAAGGAGTCAGCAGCATCAAAGTACTGCTTGGCCAGCAACAACAAGGTGATGGGCGTGCTACAGGAGTTAATTGGGTTGGATCATGGAAGGAAGGCAGCATAGAGGCACACATTGGTAGTGTCAACATGGTGAAGAAAATGTAATGGGTGTCAGAGGCGGCGACAGAGATGGCAGTGTCAATGATGTAGAAGCTAGGAACATGGACGAGGGAAAAGAGGAAGGAGTTGCTACAAGTCAGGGTGTTTTAGAAGGAAGTGAAGGAAAAGGCTACCAATTTGCTGAGGAGGTTGAATGAGATCAGGGGAAGGCAAGAGTAGTGCATTGCACCATGGATTTCAAGGGTTCAACAGGATTTGGGAGTGAATTAGTATCATAGTTCTCTCATATTGCCAATAATTTATTTTCTTATTCCATTTCATAATTCAACAAAACATAGAAATGAAATTCATCAATTCATTTATGATTACTCTTCAAACCATTCCATTCCCATTACCATTTTCATTTCAATCCATTCTATAAATCCTTTAAAATCCTACATAAACAATTTTAGTTTCTAATTTTTATTTGTTTTAAGAATTTGAATCTTAATTAGAATCTTTAGAAAGTTTGTTTGAGATTTTTGGGATAATTAGGTTGTATTTTTTATGAAGGCAAAAAAAAGATCTTAGCCTCCAGATTCTTAGGCATTTTAGGCTAAAAGTAGTCATGATCTTAGCCTACCAAGATGTCTCAGAACTAGCACAAGTCTGACTTGGGAATGCTTCTTTGCCTTTATCTGCTACTTGTTTTTTTACTCTTGTTATGTGGCCACAAATTTGTTGTGTTATATTTTATGTTAGGGATTGTGAGGTACACAACCCATTATAAAGTTGTATTCATAACTTATATATTACAATGGAGGTGTTGCCAAAATTTTCTGGAAAGATTCCCCTATGAAATGCCTCAGTCAGGTCATACACATGGTGGAGAGGTTCAGAATCCAGGGGATCACAACAACATCCCTTATCGCTAGCAGACTTCACAGACAAGACTTTATGATACTTTTGGTATCTTAAGAATTATCAGTGAAAAAGTCTTTAGTGTTGTCCAAATAATGAATTAATAACAGTTGGTTCTTTCTAAAAAATTTGATGGTCATAGAATGATTTTGAGAGTATACAAGTGACCACCTTAAAATTTCAGCGCAAGAGCTTTATAATATAATAATGTAGAAAATAATACAACAGGCTCACCTACTGGAAGAGATGCCTTTCCAAATGCATTCTCACGGATGTGTACTACTTCTATAGCAATACGCTCAGCTTCTTCATCTCGTTTTAAGTTGTATAATGTAACAGCAAGGTGTAACATAGGGACTGTAATTGACTGATCTTTAGGACCCACTGATCTCAACATAATATTCAAGCATATTCTGAGCAAGCGCTCTGCCTCCACAAAGTTTTTTGAACGAGAATATGACATAGCAAGGTTAAGAAGGAGAGTTACTGAACTAAGATGTTCTAATCCTTTGTTCTTTTCTGAGACAAGTAAACATTCCTCGAGTAGTTCCCTTCCCTCCTGTACCCTAAGAACATGGAAGATGCAAGAACAGTTTAGAATTAAGCCATTCAATCAAGTTAAACTAAGCTCAAACTTCTTGGTCAAAAAGCAAATTGAAACACAAACAATAAAGAGTATCTGTTCATCTAGATGCATGTATAAGCATATAACACATCTGTGAGTAAGATTGACACTTAGATGCAAGAAATATGCATGATCCAAATGAGCTTGTTGTAGGTTGAGCGTCATACATGTATAAGAGGTAATAAAATGAATTGAGAAAATATGATGATAATAAAAAGTATTCCAATTTTATACAACATACTTTCATACTATGCTTAAATTGACTACTCAAAGATATTCAAGGTATGATCCAAGCTACTTATTATATTTTATCATTTATCATGAAGCAACCGCTAATTAATCATTTCATTCCCTCCCTACTTCTAGCTGATAGTTATTCATGTTCTGTAATAAAAAAAATCCAATGGAATGGCGATGGAACCAAAGTTTCACCATCGATCCAAACATGTGCTTTGGCGTTATCATTTGATCAGAGAAATCATCAGTAGAAGAAAAATATAAATCAAGAAAATTCCCACTGAAAGGAACCTTGCGAATCCTTTGACCTCTACCATATAGAGGCACGTGGTATTGGATACCATGGCGGTTGATCTTAGGCCAAGTGGGAGTATATTATATTTGAGAGGTGTCTTAAGACAATCGCTTTATGATAATATTATTTATTAGATAAATAGCGATTCACTATTTGAGTGCACATTCTCTATATGTTTGATGGAATTTTAAACTCATTTACTGAATGTCCACAATATGATTTATAGCATGAAAGAATTTGTGATTGGATCACAACTAGTGAGCATCTCTACATGTGTAATTATGAATGTATTGAAATTATCCCTAGTCGAGGAATTGATGAGTACAGACATCATCGATTCTGTTAAGACTAGCATATTTAAACTCCTTGGTTTACCAAACAGCCGATCTCACTAGTTGGAGACATTGAATGCTAAGAGTTAAATGTGGATGCTAGTTAAAGGTAACTAGTTCATTGGAGTGACTTACCGTGAGACTTCATATGGTTTTATACATATGTCAATGAAGATATCAGTATAGCTTAAGTGTGAGTCTCCTTGGACTTGTAGTATTCAAGTCACCTTGGTCATGTAGGTTTATATTTTGGCATCTTAAGCAAACATCTATGAGGAGGTGTGAACCCATGATGATTGGGTATAAGTCGAAGTATCCGAAGGTGTTTGAATAACCCATAAAGGATTCACAGTTCTTTATAGAAAGAGACGTATACTATGCGGCGGCTTGTTAAGATTGTTACTGAAAGTCTTTGGCCAAAACATCACATATCAAGAAGTACTCTTGGACACATGTACAAGTAAATTGAATCCACAGAATAAAAAAACAAGCTTAATTGGGCTAGGTGTGACGTAATCAACCTAGTGGGGACTGACACATATAGACCATGTCCTGAACTAAATGGGTATAAAACTGTGAAAGGAACAAGGCAAGTTTCATTTTAGCTATTGAAAGATTTAGAAATTATTCTGGAAGCAATCGTTGATTTTTCAGTCAATTGAAGATCATGATATACTACTAGGTGCCACTCATGATCGTTTCACAATTAATGATTAATTACGGACGACTAACGTTACCAGGAACCTATTTGGGTCACACGCATTATAAGTTTTTCGAATGATTTAAAATGAGTTTGAGAATTAAATTTTCAGATAGAGAGAAATAAAGTTTGGTTGGACAAAACAAAGATAAATTAATGGACTTTATCTTATGAAGACGAAATGAACCAATTTGGTTTGGTTCATAATGGAAGATAATACTTAAGAGGATTGTAGAAAATTGTGATAGGGGCCTCCCTAATAAGGCTGTCACTTTAATAACGTTATCTTGAAAGTAGATGCCACATTTGGATAGATATCTTAGTATTGTCTAAGAGGAAGTATCGAATGCCTCGAGATAGACCACCTTTATGCATATTAAATGGAGGGGTAAAAGAGTAAATTATATTTAGGGTGTCAAAGATCATTATGGTGAAATCAAAGTTCTAAAATTGCTTCCTAACATTGATTTTCCCAACAAACTCTTTTTTACTTTCTTAGTTCTTCTTTCACACACAATGCTTTCGATTTCGACTGATTTAGTTAACCTGCTTCACATTACAACTAGTACTCAATTTAACAATCCCAATAAATGATATTTTTATTACTTTATGATAATAATGCACTTACGGTTTGCATACATCAAGTTTTGGTACCATTATCGAAAACTGTGTCAAGTCGATATTAGTTCTACTACGATTTGGTTAATCTAGATTTTTTTTTATCATACTATTTTTTTATTTTCCTTTTCATCTTTTACATCTAGTTATTATTTTTTTTTTCCTTTTTTTGCTACTATTTCTTTCCCTTTTACTTTTTTATTTTATTTTTTATTTTCTTTTTCTTTTGCTACTATTTCTTTCCTTTTTGACCTTTTAGTGTTATTTTTTGAAATTTCTCCTTTTAAGTGAACAAATCTCCAGTGTGCAAATATAGACACTCTAATTCAAAGGTTCGATAAATTTGATATTGTAAAATTTGCTAATGTTTATTGTGGAATTTACAGTGCAATAGGTCATACATTGAAAATTGACCAATAATGTTTACACCATCGTGAATTGAACATGTGGATGACATCTTTTGGCCGCAAAACAACAAGAAGAGAAGAATTATGGGCCACAATTCGGATTCCAACAAACATAAAAATCCAACTTGGAAAACTATGCTAGAGAGCTTCCTTGCAACTGAAGCTAAAAAGGACGAAGAGTTTAAGCAACAACATCAAATATATGTAGACATAATCAAACAACTCAAAGGTAAGTTTAATAACTTAATTAATTATATTATGTTGGAAACTCAAATTGCACAGATTCCTAGTTAGTGTTTCAAGGACTCTAGATAGATTTTAGATCAACCCGAGATCGATTCTTTTGAATATTATGACGCTATCATTTCAAGTCTTAGTAAAGCTTTGGAGAAGTCCAAGGTGATTAAGGAGGATGATGATGATACAAGAAAAGAAGAGGAGGAAGTCACCCAAACACCACATGAAGAGGAACTTAAGGAATATGAAATTTGAGACTTTGACAAAAGAGTGCAGTGCTTTAATTCAATTACCTCCAAATTTTAAGGAACCAAAAAAGCCTTTCCTAGATACCATCGAAGTTGCAATTATGTTAAACCCTCTTTAGCGATCGGCGAAAGTAAAATTATATTTGAACTATCTAAGGTTACTAATTAATTTGTTATTAAAATATTTGTTGTAGGATGCATTATCTACAACAGTGGCAAAAGAAGAATATCATGGACTTCCCCTTAACGAATTGAGCGTATTCGACCAAGGACCAAGAGATGGAGCTACCAAGTACCTTGTTCCCCCACGAGCAAGTTTTAGGATATGCGATGAGCCTGTGAGATCGATCATATTTGATGAAGGACTAAGAGTCAGTGGTAGGAAAGTTAGAAAGTATCTTATTTTGGCACAAAGTTTAAAAGATACTCAATTACTGAGCCTATTGAGAGAAGAGGGAAGTACAACTACCACAAATCATGCACTCCCGATTGAAATTTACAAGGGTCAAGCTAATGACCTAAAACAAGCCCTTCTTGGAAGACAATCCAAATTTATTTTTCATCTAACTTTTCATATTTCTTTTGTTTCTTTGTTTGCAATTTAATTTTCAGGAACAATCAAGACTGACAGAATGGACCATTGTCTAGTCGTGTCCCTTGACACGGTCGTGGTCCTTAACTCAGGGAGAGGAAGCATATCATAACATGCTCCCTAATAAACTTTGATTGATGGAGATGAGGTTTAAGCGACCGGAGTGAGGAGTTAGTGACCTTAGTGTTTGGACAACCGAAGAAGGCTTCTAAATGATCGGAGATGACAAGATCAAGTGATCCGGAGGATACAGTCAACATCACAATTTGACTATGCTCTAGGCATCCGAAAGGAGTTCAGGCGACAGGAGAATGTCATCCACAAGATAGAGTTTACAGCCAAGTTAGCAAGGTATAGGTGACCGAAGTGGTTCTGATTGACCGAAATAATATCATGTTAGCATTGACATTGATTATATAAAAGGAGAGTCGAGGCTCTTGTTTCGAAGACAATACATGCATCTAAATCTCTATTACTCTTCGAAAGCTCTTTTTGTGCATCTATGTTGATGCATTGCGTTCACGAACTTCAACTTCAATCGACAACTAAGGTTGGTAAATACTTTTTTTTTTAATTTAGTTGTCGTACATTATGTAGTTAATTGTGCTTTAATTTTTAATTTTTTTATAAAAAATTTCGCCACCTCCAAAAACTTTCTAGAAAAGAGAGATTTTACATGAGAATCAATTTTTAGTTTAATCGTGCAGGTTAGATTCTACTTAGCATTATATATCTTGATTCCTGTATGCTTATTGTATTAAATATTCTATTAGTTTTTAAATGCTTATTATGTTAATTACTCTATTGATCTTGTATGCTAAATTCCTTGTCAAATCTTGCATGTTAGCCTTCTCAAGTATTCTTTATGTTACATATCTTCGTTTAGTTAATTAAATTTGGGTTGGTTAATCAAGTTAGTTTTATTTTTTCACCGCATACTTTGTGCTTTTGTTTAGAATTATTATGTGTCATCTCGTAAAATCTAAAATGCTCTTCACTCCTCCCCCAACGTAAAATTAGATCCTATAATAATAAAATTAATCAACATAATTTAAAATTAATTAACAATGTTAATAATTCAAATTTAAAGAATAATTCAAATAATTTGAATTTAATTAGTAATAATATAAATTTAATTAAGAATAATCAGATTAATCAAAATTACTCAATGTCAAAAAATATTTTTTAAATTTTAGAAAATAAAAACAATTTAATTTTTAAATTTTAAAAATCTGAAATAATAGTTTATAAAATTTAAAATTTTTAAAAATCAGAAATTAATTTTTAAAAATTCAGAAAATAAGTTTTTAAATTTTAAAAATAAGGAAAATTAGTTTTCAAATTTCAAAAATAAGAATTCAAATTATAAAAATCAGAAAAATTCGGATTTGAGTTTTAAAAAACAGGATTTAATTTTAAAAATCACAAAAATTTAAATTTAAATTTTAAAATTTTGAAAATAAGTTTTTAAATTCTGGTTATGAAAAAATAAATTTTAGAAAATTAAAAAAAACAAAATTAAATTAAAAACGTAGAAATGATTATCAATAATTATACAAATTTTCAAAATCTAGGCTTGGATTACAAGTCTAAGTTTAATACAAGTCAAGAATTTGAAACACAACCAATCAAGTACCTTTTGATTATGAAATAAATTAATAAAATCATATTCAAAGAAATAGTAATAACTAAAATATGTCAAAAGTGGATTGATGCATTCGAGGGTTAACACGTAAGGTATCAAATTTTGTATTTGATATCTTTATTAAAAATTAATATTTTAATTATGGTTTGCATGATTGATATGTTTGCCATGATACCTGTCATATTTTAATTGCTTTATTTTCTTATGTATAATATTCATGTGTTAAATGTTTAACTTAGAAATGATAGATAAGAAAAAAAAGAGATTTGATTTTGATACTTGATATCAGAAAGGGTTGAGATAATAGTAAGATAAGGAAGCTCTATTGATGCATGTCTAGGCTAAATGATGAGGTGCAATCGACTTTGTTGATTTAACTTATGCTACCTCAATTTAATCTGGACTAGTTAGACTAAACCTTAATTTTAAATTCCTTCGTTAGGTGTTTTGTAAAAGCCTTGTGTAGGACACGTGCCTACTTTAATAAGTGCTCTTGAGACTCACTATAGTTTGGAAGCTTATTCTAAAAATACTTATTTGGTGGACCCAAAATTAAGTTTGAATCTAACACAAGATTAAACCATCTTAGAAATAAAATTGATTAATCAATTAAAGCTAAAAAAATATGCATCTCACAAAACTTACAAAACTATCATGTATTGTGTGTACTGAGATAGATTAATTAGTTTGAAAAGGTTTTCAAAAACTTATAGGATTATTTCCTTAAAACTATTTTTAAAATAATTATTTATATAATAATGTTGAATGAATTTCATGATTTTCTGGTGTAAATATAAATATATATATATATATATATATAACAATTTGAAAAAGATAAGTGTTGACCAACACTTAGTTTCCAACAAATTTAGATCATTTATAATCTCCTAATCCCTAAACACCTAGTCTTCCTTATGGTTAACAAGATTGGTGTGTTTGGTTCAAGTTATGATGTATAACCTTGGTTATGTGATTATCTGGTAATCACATAACCAAGGTTATGGGGCATAAAACATAACCTAATGTTGTTTGGTTTACTTTATTTATTTGGAGGGAATAAAACATAACCAGTTTTATATTTACTATATTACCCTTCATTCAATTATATTT
>JBBMKF010000112.1:7550687-7567607 GCA_037834155.1 Curcuma caesia | reverse complement strand
TCCTCATACATATCCTTAATTAGGTCAATATATACTACGCTAACACCCCTCTTTTCTAGAATTCTCCATATAATTTCTCCATATAAATAGTTTTCTTGAATAGCATGCTTTAAATAAAAGCAATGGTAGAAACAAAGAACTAAAAAAAACAAATTGTGATCAAGGTTGGGGATAAACACAGGTAACTGAAAATGCATCTATTGAAAATTAAAAGATAATATTTTAAGAAACTCATTTTGGAGAGGAAGATAATGAGGGGGCTGAGAAGATGCAGAGCTTGCATTCTCATAAAAAACATGGGGTTCAGATATCATACTTTAGGGACAAAATTGCTCCTACAGCCTAACACTTATTTTACTAATAACTAAACTGTCATGCCAAGTAACATGGCAGTAGCATGCACAAATTTATCACTAAAGAAACTACAGAGGACAAACAGATTGCAGGAAGGCTCACCAAAGCATCCACAATCTCTTCAACTGTTTCAAGGCCAAAACATTTATCTATCAACTCCAACCTGCACAGGGGGAAGAATTCAACTTAACAAAATTCAGTAGATTAAAATTATTTTGCATACTACAGATGAAGAGACCTGGCAAAAGTATGAACATATTGTAAAAAAAGGACTCAATAATAAACATAAATAAGAATGAATGACAAAAAAATATACCGAAAAGGTAAAATAAAAGCTTATGCATTACACACCTCATTGTTTTATGTAGGTTGTACCTCACTGAATATTATATGCAAGCAACTTTCATGAGTATTATGTGCTTGCAAATGATGCAAGTAACTAGGAATCTGCATGTTTGTTAACATTGGTTGATACCGATATAGAACACCTAAGTTTCATCAGTATCAGCCAAGATCAATCCAGTCTTTCCTGAGAAATTCATTATTTCACAAAGACCATCTAAGAAATATAAGAAAACTAAAGATTCAAAATTATTACCAACACATAAATTAGATTTGACTAGGTGGAAACGATTGTCGTTTAGCCAAATCAAGAGTGGAGAACAATGAAATTTGCTGAAATTTGGCTGAATTAGGTTTATTGAAAAAACTCAAGGATTTAGTGAACTTTTTCTGAACCCTAATGCATAGAGAGGGCAAGAGTCTTCTTCATGCTCTTGAATTTGAACATAATTTTCTCAACCTCGTCAGTAATCAAGATTGTCACGAGATCGATCATTAATGTTGTTGACACTCATAAACAGACACTAGCTAGATCAAGTGTCTCATTTATCTTTCTTGCAAAGTTAATTGAGAGAAATCATTGTTAATTGGAATAAATCTAATAAACTTGATTCAAGGGTGAGTTAGGTCTAAACAAAACTCTATACTATTAAACAATTATCTAATTTTATCAAATAATGTAATAATATAAACTATCAAATAACTTCATAGTAAAAAATATGATTTTTTTTAACAATTATTGTAGTAAATTTTGATTCTTTATTATTTATTGTGATATATTTTTGTTATTTATTACTTTCATATTAATTGATATGATTTATTATTTATTATTTATTAATAATTTAATATATGTACATTTATACTTTCTATGAGTAATCTTACTACTACCGACTAGTTCGATGTATCAAATAATAAAAATAAGATGATATTAATAACTTTTTAGTATGATAATAATATGTCATTACTAATATTATGACAATAGCTTGTATTACTAATCTAGCCTTACTAGTTCTAATATTTACCATTTAAAATACAATGTATAGCCTTTAATATGATTGAACATAATTTGCTCACACATGAATTTTTTTCCTTTTTCTTAACGATTTTGATTTTCCACTGATCCAATATGATTGATATTTAGGTTTTTTGACTATCTGATCCCCAATATTTAGGGTTTTTTTCTTTTACCATTCAACCATGATACACTATCAATTTTAGCAAAAGACATCCGACAGTAAGCAATACCATTAAACAATTTTTGTCTATGCAACTTCTAATCAGAGTGTTCACCAGTATACCAATTTGGCAGCTTTTTTCACTTCCACAAAAGGAAAGGCATTCTTAGGAGATAGATCATCACGCACAAACTTCATCCATATGACTAAGTAATGATCAAACGGCATTCTAATGAGGTAGAAGAAAGGGCCCATGCAATATGTATTTACAGTGTTCCAGCATTGCAGACTACAGGTAACCAGGCTAAAACGGCTTCACAACGTATAATTATAGTTCTATCACTCTGGTCTTTGCAGCCAGATTTTACATGCCAAGGTAGGATCTCATGAGTAACAAAACAGACAGCAAAAAGTACAGACCTCTGCTATTACCTAGCACGTAAAAGGCCTAAAAGCAAAGCCAATTCATGAAACAATTGACAAGCTGTTGATATAAGTGATGGTTCTACAAACTCGCATATTTGCAGCTAGTTTTTCTGTTGAAGTCAACTTTTAGAGTGGCTGTGGTAAAGATTTCATGAATAATTAACAAAGCAAAGTAATGTAGAGTTCTATAACTACTTTAATGTTATTGAATTTCTAAACTAACCTCAACTTCTTTTCCTTGCTTTTAACAGTTTGATTACTTTTATGCTCATTTTAGACCAATTTTGTTGCTAGGACCAATAGAATGGGCTTTGTACATGGCCTTTTTTAGCTTGAATGGAGCAATTTTCAACAACAGATGCAGGAGCCAACATAGCATCTAAACCTTAAACAACTCAAAGATGAGCAGATAAGTAAACTCTTGAACACATTATGGGCAGTTACGAATGTTCCAAGACTCCAACACGTAAAAGCTTTAGCCCCAAGATCATGGTGATATTTTAACCCAATATGCCTCCAATCCTCAGCCTCTGAGGAATCCAAGACGTTGAAACAGAAGACAGTTTGTCCATATAGTCACGGCTTTAACACTTTATTGATTATACCAATTTAATATGTTACAGTAAATTTATTTCGTGTCAAGGCAGGACTTTATATTTCCTAGGAATAACATGCTAACAAAGCAAAAAAGAAAAAAGGAAGAGAGAGATCTCATCACTATATATTTGCCGCTGCCATTATTCAAAAACAATTTTGAACTGACAAGAGCAGTTCCTATTTGCTTTGAAGTTATACCTATCCACCATGCATTTTGATCTGTACTGGATAACTTTGTCATGCAATGCTAGTTGATAGACAGAGCAAAGCTGCTAGTTATTTTCAGTTGTGCTGCAAGATGGCCACACGGTAAATATTAACTCTGCTTGGATCATCTCTAATCCAAAATGGCCCAAATGTAAAAGGATCTGGCCCAACACCTAAACCCCCTAAGCAATGGAAAAGTACAATGCACAGAAACTAATACATTGCAACACATGAGACTTTCTTTGGCAGAAACATGAGAATTGAACATGGTGATGCCACACAGGTATATTGTAAGAAAACCATGCAAATAATCAATTAGATTGGTTTTTTAAAAGATTAAGTAACCACTTGAGGACAAAATACCTGTTAACAATGCTGTTTTTATCTGGATAGACAATGTCACCAAAAGTTGCGAGGGAAGCATCTATCGTTGAAGGATCATCAGTGACCAACTTAGCAAGCCGTTCATCAACCCAATTAAGCCTCTATCACCAAGAAAGAAGTTACACAGTAACAAAACCAAAAAGTTGCAAGGACAAGTTTTCAAAATGGATCAAAGAAACACACAGCACTCATTGTATAGTGTGTAGCAAGGCCAACTGCAAGCATATCAATTCCATTAAGTCTTTCACCTGTCAAGGCCAAATATTCCCCTACAGACAGATAATAACCAGAATGTGTTCACTCTTAGGGGGAAAAAAGACAAATGAAATAATTAGTCAAGAAAGATCCAAAAGAATGTAATAAAAATGCAAGACCAACTTAAACAATGCCTATACGGCTACCAACATTGCCAGCTATCCTAACGCACAGGATATCTATGATCACATAAACTCTAGTAACCTCCACTTTATCCAGATTCTTTTGTGTTAGAAGAAACCCATGGAGGCCTAAATATTTATAAACTATATTGCCATAAAATCAAACGAGCTATATAGTATGACAATCACAAATAAGGTATTTGTGGGAACACCAGGTATGAGCAGCAAAACAGGCAGTGTAAAGCATCAGATATTGGCAGAATGAACGTACACAGGATAAAAGAATTGTTATGCATCATGAGTGTAACATAGTAAAACGGGCATACCTATATAACCAGTTAGATGTGACAGGTAGAAGGAAGCTCCAGCATCAGGATGGAAGCCTATGTGAATTTCTGGTGTAGAATATATCTGAAATTGTTCAGGGAAGTTGTTACTCATTGCAAAAAAAAAAAAAAAAATGCATGTCCCAAGCCACTAAAAACAGTTGATCATGACTATCAAATGTTAGGTCCCCAATATTTGTCTCAGCAAATGGATCTTTAATTATCTTTTATTGTGCAAGGAAAATCAAACGACCAGCTTATCTTAAAAACTAAAAAAAGAAATTTAAAATGGCTCACAACCCAATAAGTATCATTATATCAAGAACATAGAACTCATACAGTCTTATCTGTTGCAACACGAAATGTCCCAGGAAAGGAGACTCCTGCTCCACCCCCCATGGTAATACCATCTAGGATAGCCACCTGCATGAAATGTTAAACACCAAAACTCTTACATACCATTTAGGATAGCCATCAAGGAGTAAAGGAATGGGGAAAGAACAAATTTTATAAGTGAAACATTACATACACAAAACATTGTCAGGAAACAAGTGTACTATCATCGTGACAATGTCTTGGCAGACAAATTATCAAATAGTGCAGTAGTTGAGGTTAAGCAAGTCAAAAAGATTAAAAGATCTTCAGGATTAAATTACCTAATTCTCTAGAGTGAAACAACACCTCAGAAAATAACTAATATAGCAGAAGTAGAAGAAGAACATTTTTTTGAACTTTTCTTCACAGGTCACATTAGCACACTTCAGAGAGTTTATATATCCAAATACTAGAGAGATAAATCTAATCTTCTACCTTAACAACATTTAAACCAAGCATCTGATAAAAATAAATAAATTGGTTTATAATGTTTGCAATAAGAACACCAATCCTCCCATTTCCAAAACTAAACATTTATGAGAAGCAAAGAGAAAACTTTAAAATGTCTATATGCAAAATGACAATAAAACTTTGAAGAGTTTCAGGTCACACTCACATGAGGCTTTAAATAAGTCCCTAAAATGTAAATAAACATGTATAGATTCCTGAAGAAGTCCTTGCAGTCTTCCACCTTGCCTGCATGAGAAAGCTAAAATGTCACAGGAAAGCCACAGTAACTAGCAAAATAAATTGTCAAGATAACAACTTAAAAATTGATGGATATGATCAGAGACAGAATTAAAGCAAAATCCAACAGCCAATGTTTCCACCAATAGAAGGAATGGGTAGAGTGGATAGAACCACTAAACAGGTTATATCTTAGTTTGTATATTACAAGTGTTGAAAGCCACATGCACCTTAAAGTGCTAAGGTATTTTGCTCTTTAAAAGTGCTAGGGAATGGACAGACCAAGAGGAAAATGGGAAATGATATGCATATTCTATAAATTTGCTGATTCAAAAATAGCTGAGTAAAACATGGCTTAACAATTATAATAAATCAATTGTGAATTAATTAAATAAGTAAATTTAAGTTGGCCATTAATATTTATGTATAGCAGACATTATATTAAACAATAAATACTAACTATGAAATTATCTATAATACTATAGAATTCAAATTCACTACACAGTATAATTCATTCATTATAATAGCAATACATATTTATAATTAATAAATTAAATGATATTATATTTATTTAAACATATTAATATAATACGTAAGTTACTTATTTATCTTAATAGTTATGTTTCTTGTGTTGGAATCATGAGTGTGGATCCAAGTGTCCAAAACTGTCTCATTTAAAACTTTTCATATGACTAGTGGAAATATTCGGTGTCAATATCCAATACATGCACAGAAAGAGTAGATGAATAGTTCTAGTTTCATAGCTTGATAGTTTTAAACTCACTTAATAACTTAAATATAGGTTAATTATTATTACTCTTAAACTAAAACCATCAATGAAAAAGCTATAGTTTCGGTACCATCTCATGCTATGTTGGTATTTTTTTGGTACTTACTGATTGAATCATTAATAATAATAATAATCAACTTTTTATAATTAATAGGTTGCTTAATAATTAATTAAATTATTATATTCATGTCCTTATATTTATATTTGTTGATTAATTTAATCACCTCACTCTTTATATTAAATATGCTTACAACCAATTAAATGTTAATTTTTAACGTTAGTCATTTGCAAATTATATAATATATTCATGTCCTTACATTTATATTTGTTGATTAATTTAATCACCTCACTCTTTATATTAAATATGCTTACGATCAATTAAGCTTTAATTTTTAACTTTAGTCAATTGTAAATTATATTCTTCATTTGTTTCATAATAATTTACACTTATAATTTATCCAACTTTTGCAGGCAAATCAGTAGAATAAGCAACAAAAAAATGAGAACTTAGTACTCTATAAACTAGGGCATATTTTGCCTTTAAATTTTATAGCATTGGAGCAATTTTAAATTTAAAGCCCAAGAAACTTTGATTATTCAGTATGTAATTTTGTTTAAATGAATGTATACACTTTATGAAATTGTGTATAAAATTTATTTTATTAGCATTTAATAAAATAAATTATGCACTACTTGTCAATTTGTTTCATTATTTTGGGATGAAATGAAATAATTTAAAATTGGCCTATAAATAGATTTTAATTTGGTTTTATTTTTTCTATTAATTATAATTATTAGAGTGGATGAAAATAAAGAGATACAAGATTTTTCAAATTTTAAAATATTATACTTTAGACTTAAATTAAATTTAAAATTTTATAACTAAATTTATTTAATTTTATAAATATAGAATTTCTAAAAAAATATAACTTGAATTTGACTCAATCAAATTTGCAAATTTTAGTGTAAAATCAATTTTAAATTTGAAAATTTTTTATACTTCAATTTGAATTGGATGGAATTTTTAAAAAATAATTTTATCAATTTTATCCATTGTACTTATCATGTAAAACAAATTAAAAATAGTGAAAGTAAATAAATATATTATTTTTAATTAATAATTTTTTATTTAATCAAAGCATCATCAAATCCTTATTTTTTCATCGCTCACTCACACAATCTTTAAACATCAATAATAGAACATAAAAAATCTTTGTTGAGCATAGACACTAAACGTTATCCTATTTAAAAATTTTGCAATTTAAATTATTTTTTTAAAAAAATAGTGACTTATTCAACTAAATCAAATTAATATTTTAAGTATTAGAGATCGAGTGAAAAGTCAATTTAAGATTTGGTGAATTGTATCGAGTAGAGATAAGTGGGTTCAAACCAGATTTGAATTTATTTTGGTTTTGGTCAACTTAAAAGCAAACAAGTTTTAAGCTTCTCCTCCACTCTTCCCTCCAACACCAATGTCAGCGCTTGGTACCACCAACGCCAGCCTACCACTTGGTACTCCTCTCTTCTTTCCCTCTCCCTCTCCCTCTCTAATTTCCATCACACTCCTCCCTTTCTCTCTTCTCCTACTTTCATTCCATTGATTTCTCTTCTCTTCCCTCCCTCTATTTCCGTAGTGTCTTTGTATCAGAGTCATCTCGATGTCGTTCAGCAATCGGAACGATAAAGTCCACCTGTGCTAACCGGCACAGCTTGGCACTAGAAACCATGTTGAAAGTCACATTAGGCATTGACAACCAATGTTAAAAATTTCTGAACAACTATTAATATTACTGAATTTTAATATTATACCTATGCAAATGGAACAGTTGTTGATATCTTGCTGAGGTGCTACTGAAGTTTCAAAAGGGAAGCAAAACTATGACATGTTATTGTCTTGTTTCCTTCTTTCTGCTCTCTTTGAATGTCTTGCAGTATCAGTATCCTACTTTTACTTCCCAGTCTTAACCACTAATTTTTTCCATTATTTTGTTTTTCTCTTGCCGTCCCTACATGCTTGGCAGAAGGAGAAAAAACAAATATGAAGCTTTTAATGTAAGGTGTTTATCTTATTTAGCTACTGATATACAGGTTCCCAACCTGGAAGACTGGCTATTCACTCTGATTCTCTCACAAAAAATCATAAAAAGGACACTTTAAAAAACTACCACTAGTCATCTATTTCTACCATTTGTCATATATTTGCAGCCATGAATATATAGGGCATAACAATTAAAGAAATCAAAACACTAGATTTTGCATTATGACAAATTCTCTCTTCCCTGTTATTTTATTGTCAAATCATACCAACACCTCACCAGTGTAGATGCTTTCAAAGTTCAGTGCCTACTATAAATCATTTGAGGATGATCCAAACCAAGAGCATACCTTCATTAATTAAGTGATAAAGAGCAACAACATCACCACCAGCACAAAATGCTCTGCCACTGCCCTTCAGAAATCATAAGGACACGTAAGTTTCAGTTCTGACAATAAATACTTAAATTTCTTAGGCAAGAAAGTCCTCAATAATAATAACAAAAAGTTTTCCAGAAAGATGGTCCTATGTAAGCAAGAACTCACTTTCATGATAACAAACCCAATATCTGGGTTATCCTCCCAAGATTCATATAGTTTCTTCAACCGATTTGCCTGCGGAATAGAATAGAACAAATAAATTAACCTCACTCCAGCAATAGAATGAACATAATCACACTAGAAAATTACCATATTGGTTGTGAGGGCATTCAGATTAGAAGGCCGGTTGAGGATGGCAGCACGAGCACTTGCCTTACCCTCCACAAGCACCTGAAATCCAGCAATAAGAACCTAGAGAAGATGTCAAAATGAGAGTAAAAACAAACTTAATGATGGAGACTGACCTCCTTATGGGGTTGATTGTCATGGGTAGAAATGGGTCGTGTTGTAGTAAAGAGAGGACGGTAGATGGTGGAGATGGACCTCCGGACTTGGGCAAGGGCTTTGAATCGTTGCATATCTGCAAGCTATAATGATTAACCCATCCATCACTTAGTCTTCCAAAAGCAAATGACAAAATGTGATCTATTTATTTATGGCTTTGAACAAGATTTTTATTGATGATCTATATTTTTAGGCCCCTTATGAAGAAAGAAAGCCAGCTTGAGGTAAACAAATTAAATTAATCATGCAATCAAGGTTATAAATGAACTGAAGTTTGTAAACGAGCTAAATATTACTCAACAAGAGTTCATTTACTTTGATTCAGTATTAAAAAAATAACAAAGTGAAACATATTTTTAACTTGGCAAATAAATAAACAAGTTTGAACACTATGAGCAAGAGCAAAGGTAGGTGAAAGAAAATGGGATTAACCCCATGTAATACTTGAAAGGACAAAGGTTCAAATCAAATTACCAAAACTCTATTTAATGCACTCAAAAGCATTTTGCCATATTTTTTCTTCCAAAACCAACATGCTTTAAGCTATCAAGGTGATTTTCAAAAACATATTGAGGGTGAAAACATGATGATTATAAATAGAATATTGTACCAACGACTTCGTAAGAATGTTAGGTAATCCAAGCAAGTAATTTTGAGTTAAAACATCAAAAATGACCTTGATATCCCAAAATAGGGCATTCTAGAAAGAATATTTGCATTGTAATGTTTTTAACTAAAATTTGTCCCATAATGTCTTTGGTATCCCAAAATGTTTTTAAATAGCAGATGGGATATTGTGGATCAAGAGTGAATGCAATAAATTCACTTGATCAACAATAATCCTAAATTTGTCGATTCTTCAACTAAAATTTGTTTTGAATAAAGTATGTAACCCAATTAAATCCTATGCAATCATATATGAAATAATAACACTTACTTAAAAAGAATAACAGTCTAACATTATTGAGCTATCTATACTAATAATTTTAATAATATTTATAATATATTTTTATTATTTATAATTTATATTAAAGAATTGACATTATTTGTATGTTGAATTATTAAAAATTAAATGTGAAATGACATATAAACACTATGTTTAAGATTTTAAAACACCAATTATAATTTCATGTGAAATAATATTATTATACCTGCTTCAATTTTTTATTTTTCACAAATATTTCATTATCCCACTGGTTCAATACAGCCTATACTAGAATTCATTAAGTATCCTAACAACTATAGTTCATTTTCACAGTCGGCTCAAAGGGGGGTATGGATAGAAATGGAGGCGCTAGCAACAAATGAAAGAGGATAACAAATAAGCTTGCTTGTAGCAAGAAGAAACCAATAAAAAATCTAATGTAAATTTATATTTGGGATTAATGGATGCACTCCTTAGAAGTTGGCACTTGAATAAGAATAAGCTCATATCCACACACTTGTCTTCAATGACTGAGTCAAAAAAAGGTCTAATCAATAAGACACTAATTAAAATGGAGTAAGAATTAAGACCTTCCATGGGTTGTAGGACATCAAGATAAGAACGGAGGATGGGAGGACCAAGAGACAATGGATAAGCTCTAGCTTCAACCAAGTGGCAACAAGAATTGATCTACTGGAAGAGGGAGTTTAAATTTGTGACTCTCCAACATTGACAGCCCCATGCCGTAGAATAGTGTGAAGAGGAGATAATCTAATGGCGAAATGATGCAATAGTGGATGGAATCAAAAGACTTGGAGACATTGAGCATGGAAAGGAGAGAGCTACAAGAAGGGAAAAGAACTACAAAAGCGTCCGACACATGATGAGGGTTGCCACTAAAGACAATGGGTTGGGTTGGGTATACACAACTTCCCAAAATACCAGAACTCAACCCCTTTTAATTAAAAGGGATCCACACGAAATACCTAGCTAAATTTGGTAAAAGATTACCCGAACCCTCCTGTTTATTTAAATAGGGCACCTGCCAGGTATTCAATCCTATCAAATGTCAAGTTGGATAGTTCCGGATACCGGAACAAACTGGTACCTAATTAAATGGAGCAAAAAAAAAATGGAACAGACCAAAACACAGAGGGTAAACTGAACTCAAGAATCATAATGACTCGCAAAGATAAGAAACCTAACTAATCTAACGATTCATTTTTCACTGTAAAAAATCTAATCAACATAAAAAAAAATTTATCTAGAAATCCAAGCATCTAAGCCAAAAAAGATCCTTCTTCTAAAAAATCATTAAATGTTTGATTAAAAAGTTTTAAAGAATCTACATACTCCTAAAACAGAAATTAAATACAAAACAAAAAATATTTGTTTTCACCTGATCCTGCTTCGACGGAGTCGAAGAAGGAGAACTACGTCGTCGGAGAGAATAGAGCTGAGGCTGTAGCGGCTGGAGGAAACTGGATGTTGTGTGACAGAGACTGCCCCGCAAGTGAGACCGATCCTTCTGCGAGATCAAGGAGGAGGAACGGCCTGCGATATCGGAGAGGAAGACTGATCTGCGGGAGAGAATACGATGGCCCACGGAGGGCGGCCGTCGAAAGGGACTGGACTGGGGGGTAAAGGGGAGGACTGAGTGTGGGAGAGGTGGCTGGATTGCAGACGGAGTCGGCGACCGCCGCCGGCTGCGCGGCTGCGGTTCAGAGATCGGAAGAGGGAAGAGTCAGCGGAGGAGAGTGAGGACTGCGGCTGCGGTTCTAGCGAACCATGCGAGGAATAAAAATAGGAGAATTGATAAAATAGCCCTGTATTTTTTTTATTATTATATAATTGCAATTGCTGTTATTTTAACGTATGACAAGAGAAGAAATAAAATTTATAAATTTAAGTTAATAAAGTTCCTTAAATTAAAAATTAAAAATAAAAAAAATAAAATAAAAAACAAAAGTCATCTTAAATGTAACTCTTCAACGATGGAATCCACCACCTCAATGATTCTATACGATCAATTTTATGATCATTTATAAAAAAAATAAATCAAAAAATTATAATCGATCATTTATGCTTATTATAAATAGATTATCAAATATAACAAATATATATTATTGAAAAAAATGACTTTTTAAAAAAAATGATTTATATATAGATAAAATAAGAGAGGTTAAATCTCTCAAATGTACAATCAAAAGATCAGCCCAGATAGCATTAGTCATTGAGCACACACATATGACCTATCACACAAGAAACTACATCAAACTCATGATACCACTAATACCAAAATACCATAGCCCCACATGTCCACACATCACAACACTTATATGCTCATCTACGGATCATATAAAACACCACAGACCACAAAATCAATCTCATTTCAGGAACAAAGCCACCGACAACTTGAATGCTACTATATCTTGAGATCTACAAACTGATACACATGGACTTGCACCTTGCGAAAAATCCAATCAAAATTTGGGATAATACCTTGATAACGCTTTTGATTTCGTGTCTCCCATATATAGTATATCAAGCTAGAGATGTTGAGGTAGCACGCCTTGATTTTCCATCACTCATTCTTGTAATGCCACCCAAGAACCTGTTGTATCTCCTCAAAAGAAGTAAAATTTTGCTCAATACCAAGTCAATGTTTGACTTTGCCTCATACCTCACAAACTTTGAGACATTCAAAAAACAAGTGGTGGTTGATTTTTTTCATGAAGTTAGCATAACTCACATAACTTGTTAGGCTCATACTCCACGTGATCCTTGGTCCTCAAGTGTCCATTTGCTAACATCCACAAGATAAACCGATGTTTAGGCAGAACTTCCGGCCTCCACACTACCAGACTCCAAGCTACCTCCAAACCCTCTGGTATGAAAAAATGATAAGTATTAGAAACTCCTTTTTTCCCTACCAACAAACTAATCTATCATAGTCATATTAGCCCTCTTCACACCATTCAAGCTATGGACAATTTTGTCTCGGATTTCAATAAATCTTTTAATTAGAGGAGAATTCGAAAGCTTTGCATTTCATGTCCAAAAATGTGCATTCTTAACATAATGATGAATCACCCAATTCACCCATAGAGAATTCTTCCGAGATTGTATGTCCCAAAGTATCTTACTTAGCAAAGCTTTATTCCATGCGTAGGAATCCCGAAGACCATAACTTTCATCCTTTGATAGATAAATTTTAGACCAAGAGATAGGAGGCCATTTAGAAGACCACACAAAACTTTGACAAATAGTCTTGATCTTTTCAATTACCCCACTTGGAATTGGTAGCATAGATAGCCAAAAACATACCATACCTTAAAGAATCGTGCCACCAATTCCAATCTACCGGCGTAAGATAACATGTGCTTGGACCACACATTAATCCTTTGAGTGATAGCATCCAAAAGTGGCCTATAATTGGCAATACGAAGCTTCTCCGCCACTAAAGGAATGCCCAAGTACCTAAAGGGAAAGGAGCCTTCATAAAAGCTCATGATTTGAAGTAATTGATTCTTAATAGTAGCCTCTACACCGGCCATGAAAATCTATGATTTTTGCGGATTAGCTTGTAAACCTGATACCTCCCCCAAAGAAATCCAAGCAATCCTTCAAATGTTGCATAGAAGACCCACTAGCACGATAAAATAACATGAAATCATTCGCATATACAAGGTGTGTAAGACCAACCTCCTTGCACATCGAATGAAAATGAAAAGTAATCAAAGTGGAAATGTCACGAAGTTTTTAAGACAATACCTCAATGCATAGGCCAAATAATAAAGGAGAAAGTGGATCCCTTGCCGAAGGCCACGCCTTCCACTAAAGAAATCATACACCCCACCATTCAAAGATATAGAGTATGGAACCATAGTAATGCATTCTTTAATCCAATTACAAAATTGTTGGGGAAAATCAAAACCAACAAGTGTCGAAAGAAGGAATTCTCAATTAATCATATCAAATACTTTCTTTAAATCCAATTTAATCATGCACCGAGGAGAAACCTGCTTCCTTGCATACTTACGAAGCAACTCTTGAGTCAAGTAGATGTTGTCACCAATAGATCTTCCCTTAATGAAAGTCACTTGTGCCAAGTCTAATAAGAATTCCAAGACAATCGTTAATCACCCAGCAAGTATCTTTGAGATGATTTTATAAACCACATTACAACATGAGATTGGTCTAAAATCCGTAACACTCACCGCATGATTGTCCTTCGGCACAAGCGAAATCAAGGAGTGATTCCATTGCTTGAGCAGTTTGCTACCCTGAAAAAATTCCTACACAACTGCAACTAAATCGTTACCAACAATATCCCAAGCAGAGAGAAAGAATTTCGAACCATATCCATTCAGACTCGGGGCTTTTCCACTCCCAATGTCGTGCAAGGCAATCCGTATTTCTTCCACCTCCATTGGTTTGTAAAGATCCTCAATTTGACTCCTCAACAGTGTCCAACTCATGTTATCCATGCCACCCAAGCTGCTGCCCTCTCTAACATGTCCAAGCAAACCATGAAAATAATCCACGAACTCCTCCGCAACCTCCTCTATATTCTCTTTTTTATCACCATTTCGCTTTAAGAGTACAATAATAGCATTACACTTATTGTTTCGCTTCACCACATCATGAAAGAACTTGGTACATTTATCTGCACTCCTTAGATACACATTCTTGGCCCATTGTTGATAAAATTACCTTTCTGCCTCGGCTAAGAGATTGACTTATATATTTCTGAATACTACTATACTCCAAAAGTGTTAGACCGCCATCAAGAATACCCCTCTGAACTGCCACCAACTCCTCCTTTGCTCTCCGTGCACACTCCGAAATGTGACTCCTTATTGAGCGTCCTCAAACAACCTTTCAAGCGAAGCAACTTTGTCTTGAGTACAAATTGAACATTCCTTGTTGCCAAAGCTGCACATGAGTCGCTTACAACCGCCTTAAAATCCTTGTGTAATATCCACATATTGAGAAACTTGAAAGACCGATTCAGCGGCCAGTTCTTTCCCAATGTATGCACTATGGCACAAGGATGATCGGAGAGACAACCCGGTGCCATAAACTCCGCATATGCATCAAAATCTACCATTAACCAAAACTCGATCAAGCTTATAAGATACTGTACCATTTGACCATGTGAAGCGAGTTTCAATTGATTGAAGGTCCACAAATCCGCATGCTTGGGAAAAAAATCTACACATCCCTCATTTCATGATTGGTGATCGATGTGTTGGATCGGGTTGGAACGGCTAGAGGGGGGTGAATAGACGGTTTAACAGAATCGTCCAAGTTTTTTAAAATAAAACTTGGTTGCAACTAGATCGTTGCTTCCAAGGCAGTTAGCACTCAATAAACACTCCTTTAGGCGGAGAAGTCTTTACAATTGTAGCACAAAGACTTAGCTAGAAGAAAGATTATAAAGCAATTGATGATTTTACTCTACAACTCTAAGTCTTATTTATAAGGTAAAAGAATGGATCTAGATCGTTGATCGTAGATGAACTTCCTCTTGGTCGTTGATCCGTTGATACGATCCTAATCGTTGATCGGAGATAACTTTGATTCTCGAATGTTGATTTAATAAAAGGATAAAATTTATCCTTTTTAAAAGAATCTCCAACTTGATAAACTTCCAACGTTGATCTTCAATTAAGCCTCCAACGGTTAAGCCATGCAACCCGTTAATCTCTCTAATGGTTAAGCCATGCAACGTTGATTCTCCAATTAGGCCATGCAACATTAATTCTCCAATTAAGCCATGCAACCCATTAATCTCTCCAACGGTTAAGTCATGCAACGTTGATTCTCCAATTAGGCCATGCAACATTAATTCTCTAATTAAGCCATACAACATTAAAAGTCTTCAATGCACGTGCACATGCATGTGTAACTTCCAACTTGGTCAAGCTTGATCCAAGTCAAATGTTGACTTGGTCAAAGTCAACTTAGTTGACTTTTTACAGGTAGATCTTCTGGGTAATTTCTGGCCAACCGGAGTTAGGCTCACCCGAACTCGACTCCGGTCTTTCGCCCCTCGAGCATGCTTCCTCCCGGCTTCTCGTCCCTCGGACATCGCGCACGTCATTCTCTCTTCACCAGCGTACTCTTCCGTAACTTTCGCGTCCCTCGGATTGCACCGAGCCTATCGGCTCACTTCCCCACGCAACCCTTCTCATCTGCTACGTCTTATACTCGACTTTCTTCGTACATAAGTTCCTACACACTTAGCAAAGGGATTAGAATAACACAGGACCTAACTTAACTCGGTTGATCACATCAAAACTAAGCGGGGCACCAACAGGATGAACATTGATGTAATGATGGTGATGTAACAACTAGTTCATGTTATTTTTCCCTATTCTATGAAGTGTTTACACTTGTTTCATATATTGTGTGCCTTGAACATTTTTGATGAAATATTTGTGTGAGTGCATATGCATGATTATGAGGAGTATTGATGTGCGTAGGATATATAAATATTTCATACACTTTATTCGCACATCTTTATGTTTTTCATGCTGTATCTTATGTATATTACACCATTTACCTGTGCATTTGACATTGTATTCCCTATTTCCTAGTTTGGAGGACTGCTCGTATATTTATGTGTTTCAGGACGGAGAACGGAGCAAAACAGGCGAAATGGAACAACTATTGAAGATATGACAAGACAGGGCCGTGCCTCATAGGCACGGCCGTGTCTATCACCTCCAGGGGTCGTGCCTATATAGCACGGGCGTGCCTTCATCCAGAGATCCAACTAGCCCAAGTCGCGCCCCAAAGGCACGCCCGTGCCCCAAAGGCATGCCCGTGCCTTCTGTTAGCAAATCAGGCCGCAAAAACCGCCTTTTTACGTTGCGAAAAACCCCGATTCACTTGCCACCGGATCCGTGCGAAATATAAAATTTGTTTTCTACATAGATCTTCTCTTGATCTACATGTTTAGAGTTTACCCTTGATACGAAGCCCTTCGCGTATCCCGCTCGCTCCTTTGGTTCGTCGGATCTCG
>JBBMKF010000112.1:7531546-7545787 GCA_037834155.1 Curcuma caesia | reverse complement strand
ATGCCGCTGCCTATCCAACATATTATCAAAGAAAATTTGTCGATCTCATAATCTTCAGGCCACAAAGCACAGCACAAGAGACATTCTCTTATGAAGTCATTCTCTAAACTGTCATAGCTCAACTTGAAGGCTTTATACGTGATGAGTGAATCTTCTGGAAGTGAATCTTTTGGAAGCCCAATAGTTCTCCAGTTATGTTTTTCCCTTATTTGATGGAGAGCTTCCTTCCAAGCTTCCCAAGACTTTTTCCCTGACATGGCCCGGGCGACAGTGACAAGAGCGAGCGGAAGACCTGCACATTCTTTAGCAAGTTCTTCAGCAACGAACTTAATTCCAGCATCTGAGATGAGGGCATATCCCTATCGCTGTTTTGCTCAAAAAGTTGTCATGCTTGATTTGAATCTAGACATTTGACTTTGATCTTCTTTTTTGCTTTCATTTGTGCACACACTGTCTCACTGCGGGTCGTGAACACCACGGCTTTGCATGGTTGTTGTTGACCTTGATCAGCAGCTGAGTATGTCATCCCCAACAATTGAAGATCCACATGTTCCCAAATATCATCAAGAAGCAGTAAGCAATTCCTGTTATTCAAGTAGCTAAACAACTTATCTCCACAAGTTGATGCATCGTCATTCTGTTGCAGTGTGTTCAGTCCTAATTGCTTAGCAATGTCCATCTGGAGCTTTTTCAATTTGCAGTCTTTGGAAGCCACAACCCAAATGACATGATCAAATATGGTATTGTTAAGAAGATAGTGTTGCTGGATCCTTTTCAACGTGGTGGTCTTACCGACACCGCCCATTCCGTAAATGCCTATGATATTGCTTTCACCACCAGCGATGTAGCCCACAAGGTTCTCCACATACGACTTGATCCCAACAGGTGATCTGTGTGAGATGGGAAGCATCACGATGGGTTTCGGAGGATCGACTGTGACAATCGGATCCAATTGACTAGCTCGGCTCATCAATTCATTAGCCTCGTTGAGCTTCTTCGTCGCTCTTCGATTGATGGAGCAGCAGTTTGATGACTGATCTGCTGCTTGCTGTGTTTGACTCAACTTGCCGCCAATTTGATTGAAGCAATTATTGCAACTGAAGCAACCTAACAAAACAAAGCAGTAGATGGAAACAACAAATTTTTTCTCTCTTATAGATAAAAGCAGTAGTAGCTTGTATGGATCAAAACACAAAGAAAGACTTGCAATTGAATTGGCATGAAAAGGCAAAAAGGTTATATGGGACAATATTACTCACTGATACTTTGGAAATCCAGCTTGATATCAGTCACTTGGTTTTCCAATGTCTTCACCTCCAGTAGCCACTGGCTCACTTCTTTGGTCGGAATCTTCCCCTCGCGCTCCGCTTCAGTGATCTTGTTATTGATGTCGTCCTTTTTGGCTCTCAATCTTGCCATTTCTTTTTATAATTTTTGGATGCCAGATTCTAGCCTGCTCAGATCTATGGCAATCGGATTCAGTGTCACAGCTCCGCTCATCAATCCATTAGCCTCTTCGAGCTTATTCACTACTGTAAGAATGATAGAGCAGTAGTTTGATGACTCTCTGATAGGGACTTGATCTCCTGCTTCCTGTGTCTGACTCGGCGTGCTGCCAATTTGATTGAAGCAACTGCAACTGAAGCATCCTAACGAAACAAAACAATAATCCCTTATAGATAAAAGCAATAGTATAGCTTGTATGGATCAAAACATACACAAGACTTGCAATGGAATTGTTGTGAAAAGGCAAAAGGTATATCCGGGAGAAGAGAATACTCACTCATGGTTTGGAAATCCTGCTCGATATCAGCCACTTTGCCTTCCAATATCTCCACCTCCCGTAGCCACTGACTCACTTCGTTGGTTGGAATTTTCCCTTCACGCTCCGCCTCCTTGATCTGATTCTTGATGTCGTCTCTTTTGGCTTCCAAGATTGCCATTTCCTTTTTCAACTTCTTGATGGCAGATTTTGGCCTTCCCAGCCGCCGCGATGCCCACAGCCCGCTCAGGCACTCGTTGACGTTTACGGTACAACATAGTGGATTTAGTTTGAAGCAGTCCATGGACGAGGAGAAGCTAGCTAGCAACTAGAGATTTGTTTCTTTTGCAGAGAGCAAGTAAGGGAAGGGAAGGGAAGCGAAGCAAAACAGAGATGAAGAAAGTCAAAAGATTGGTTCGTTATACACGACAAGAAATGGAAAAAAAAAAACCTTTTAGTTGTAGACAGGTAAAATAACTCAAAAGTCATTTTAATTTGATTTTCTTAACATTAAGTCAATAAATAAATATCTGTCTATTGCATCGACAGTCGTGCCACTATGCCATGCGATGTTGATGTGATTGCACCTGTTTACAGCAAGCTAACAAAAGGGAGGACAGCACAATTACTGCGACTTCACTTTGAATATGGCAACTCCGACGTCGCCTAATTTAATTAATGGATAAAAATTAAATGTCATCCATCATATAATATAATAATATAATTCTCATAATAATTAAGGATGGAATCCCGATCAAGCCATGTGGTACCATACCCTCCCACGTGAAGGTAGGTTCCGATTTCCTGATGACCTCTCCAATTGGTATTATTTTTCATTTTCTTGATGTGATCAGTTCATATTTAATATTGTCGTTCGTTTTTCTCAATAACTCTCTCTCTCTCTCTCTATATGTAATATTTTCAAAATAAACAACTAAATATCAATAAAAAATTAAAAGAATACCAAGCCAAGTAAGATAGAGCCACCCTTGAACTAGGGTAGGCTCCAACCTCATTTTTTTAAGAAAAAAGATTAACCTCAAATTATTATAATAAAAAGATGTTTTTTTATTGAAATGATCCGGTCCGTCCGTCTATGGAAATTTTACTTATCACGCTCCGCCTCCTTGATCTGGTTCTTGATGTCATCTCTTTTGGCTTCCAAGATTTCCATTTCCTTTTTCAACTTCTTGATGGCAGATTTTGGCCTTGCCAGCCGCCGCGATGCCCACAGCCCGCTCAGGCACCATTTGACGTCTACGTTACAATTTAGTGGATTTAGGTTGATGCCCACCATGGACGAGGAGAAGCTAGCTAGTAGCAAATAGAGATTTGTTTCTTTTACACAGCAAGTAAGGGACGGGATGGGAAGCAAAACAAAGATGAAGGAGGTCAAAAGATTGGTTGCCTATAAACGACAAGAAAAGGGAACAAAAACGTTATAGATAAGTAAAATTAACTCAAAAATAATTTTATTTTTATTTTCTTAACATTAAGTCAATAAATAAATATCTGTCTATTGCATCGACAATCATGCCACTGTGACATGTGATTGCACCTGTTTACAGCTGGCCAACAAAAGGACAGCTCAGCTACTGCAACTTCACTTTAAATTTGGCAACCCCGATCGACGTCAGCTAATTTAATTAATGGATAAAAATCAAATGTCATCCAGTGCCACTGCCATTGGATGATCTCAGCTAATACATTAACTATTTTTGAAGAGAGATATTTCTTTTATATATTTAAGAGATAAATTAAAAAATTATAATTAAAATTAAAATTTATTTTTTATAAATAATTATAAGATTGATCGGGTAAAATTGTTGAATGATCATTTTTATCTTTTATAAAAAAATCAAATTAAAAGAAGAGGTCTTCATCTGCATGATTGATTTAATCAGAAATCAGAGTAGTTTCTAAAGTCGATAAGATGAACAAAGTCAATACAATCCCCATTTATTCTATTTCTCTCTCTTTTTTTAGTATTATTTCCTTCTCTTTAATTTCTATATTTTATTTTATTTTCCTTTTTTATTTCTTCGAATTAAAGGATCCTGAAGGAAGCTACGAATCTACTACCGAAAGAATCATTTTGCTAAGCAAAAGTAATTATATATCGAATAGATATAAGCCAATACGAACTTAAAAATAATATTCTTAGTTAAAAAAAATGTCCGTCTATTACTTCTACGCACCTACTATTAAACCACGCTGTTGTACAGCTTTACAGCTAAGCTAGAGGAAAAGGCAATTCAACCGTACTACTATACCATGTGATTGCGCAGCTTAAAAGGACGACCAATTTAATTAATTAATTAAAAAAACAAATAAAAGTACATATTTCAAAACTGTCCCTCAAAATATTAAAATCACCTTCTTTATATTTTATTATAGGGATGGACATGAATTTATTTCATTCGAGATCATGTCTATGAGAGAATTTATTAAAAATTTAATGAGCTTAAAATTTAAAAAGTTGGATAGATTAGTTTTTAGTTTTTATAGTTGTTTAGAAATTTTGAAAATTTTAAATTTCTTTAAAATTTTATATATGTTTCTAAATTGATTGAAATAATTTGCTATTGTATGGATAATGATTTAAAAAAACTTTTGAGACTTAGAGAAATTCTTATTATGCCATCAAATTTATATTCTTTTTAAAAATATATGTTCCGAGCTCGTTGGAACGAGGATGGATTGAATCTCGCTCGCCAACCCACGGAGGATTGATTATCCTATAATTACCTTATTTGGGCATAAATACTTGAAACGAAGGCAAACTTTTTATTAAAAACATAAGCTGACTCTGTAACCGCTGCCACAAATGTTATAATTGCTGTACAACTGACTGAATAATATTAATGGAATAGTTAATCAGCGATTTAACATGATCGATCATTTATAAAAAAATAAATCGAAAATATTATTTTGATTTCTTTGAGATATAAATCTTTATTTTTGTCTAAATTCTATTTTGTCATAATCAATTCAGTTATATTTCAGAGAATCAATATTAATGGTACCCCTGTAGATAGGCAAAACTCCTTTAGAAATTCATTATGAATTAGCCGAACTTCTTTAAACAATTAATACTAAGGAACGATCGACTTCTTCTCTTAGCAGATTTCAATGAATGAGAGGCTTCGACTTCTTATCCCAATCCAACTGTCAAATAAACGAGAGATAAATCCGACTTCTTCTAGCATTGCTAGCATAGAAATAAAAATATTGAATTTAATCAATATTTCTAACCTCCTAAGTCCTATCAATATCCTTTGGATTTTTTTTAAATAAATATTTTTAAATTCTATTCAATGTTTATTAAGCCTCTTGATGTGAATCATAATTGTTATATTAATTTCTTTAATAAATAAAATAATAATATTTAAGTGAAGTGAAAAAAAAATATTTTAAAAATTATAGATATTTTTATTGAAATTTCTTTTTCTATTCGATGAACTTAAATGTTTATTTATCACCTACGATGAATAAGTTAAATAAAACCCCTGTTAAAAAAAAAATCCGTCTATTTTATCTACGCTCGTACTATTAAGCCACGTGATTATACAGCTTTACAGCTAAGCTAAAGGAAACGACAAGTGTCCCTGGGACAATGGTGCAACGGTAGGATATCCGGATTGTAACTCAGGGACCCGCGATTCGATCCCTAGCTACGGCGTATTTGCAGGAATTTTCCTCCAAATGGAGAACGCAATCAAAGGATGCTGGGTATCTAGATTGGCCGCCGTATGCGCTTCTCGATTTATATTGGTGGTCGATGGGAAACTTTCGTGGGATCAGACCGACCACCCCAGAGATGTTGGCTACTGGGATTATCTTTTTTTTTTTTTTTTTTTTTTTTTAAGGAAACGACAAGTAAACCGCACTAGGCCACGTGATTGCAGAGCTTTAAAAGGACAATCGATTTAATTAATTAATTAAAAGCACATATTTCAAAAATTACCCTCGAAATATTAAAATAACCTTCGTTGTATTTTATGAAAGGGATGGGTACTTGAATTTGTCCTATTTTAAAGAGTTTATTAAAACTATAAGGAGTTTAAAAATTTTAAGTTGGATTGGATTAGTTTTTAATTTTTATAGTTGTTTAAAAGTTTGATAAATTTTCAAATGACGTATTTTAAATTTGATTTTATTCAAAAGACACACTTAAATTTTAAAATTTTTAAAAGATGCATTTAATTTTCATTTTACTAATTTGATAACTACTGATTCTCTCTCTCTCTCTCTCTCTCTCGTTTGCCTGTAATATTTAATTTTTTTTTCCTTTAACTTAATTTACATTCAACATCTTATCTTTCATATAAAATTAAATTAAACTTTAATTTAAAGACATTCTAAATTTATTTATTTTTATTTTAAATTTTAAAATTTTAATTAAAAAATTTAAAAACAACAAAATTAATGAAACATTAAAAATATTTTTTAAATTTTTTAATTTTTTCAATTTTTAATATCTAATTATAAAAATAAAATAAAATAAAATTACAAAAGCTGATTTTATTAATAAAAATAATAATAAAATCAAAATCAAAATTACTTTGGTGTTATTTTCGATAGATCAATAACATAGTATTCTGAAAGTTTAAAATTATTTTAAATTTTAAAATAATAAATGATGATTTATTTAGGACTCAAATTCACTTAAATATAAGGATGAGTTAGGCTTGTTGAGTTGTGATACCATCAATATTTTAATATAAGATGGAATTTGTAACTCTAACGGCCCCACACGGTATGATACCATTAGCTAAAAAAAATAGTTGAGAAAAGAAAATATAATAGTTGAAGATTCGACATCGAGAAAAGAAAAAATACCTTCAAAAAAGTTTTTTTTCTAATATATGCCTGAGTGAAATATCCATTAGTTAAAAAAATTCTAATAACTTGTTCTTTTTTGAAATTATATATAATGTTTTCAAAATAAATAATTAAATATTCATAAGAAACTAAAAGATACCAAGTCGAGAATTAGAAAATGATAATTGAAGATTTGATCTAGAGAGAAGAGAAAATTCCCTAAAAGCTTTTTTTTTTTCTAATAAATGTCTGTGTGAAACATTCATAGCAAAAAAAAAAAACCAGTCTAATAACTTGTTCTTCATTGAAATTTTCATGTAGTTTAGATCCAATTGCTATTATTTTTTATTATTTTTGCTGTGATCTCTTCCTATTTAATATGTCATGATATTTTCAAGATAAACAATTAAATATTAATAAGAAACCAAAAGATACCAAGTCGAGTATTAGAAAATGATAACTGAAGATTTGATATAGACTTTCAAACTCTTGTTGTATGGTAGTCCATCTCATCTCTTATCCCGGCCCACACCATTCCCCGAGAGCTTTATGGTCAGATTTCATTAACACAATTAAAGATTTTTGTTCCAATATATTTTGCTTACATCAAAATGCAAAAGCGGAAGGTGTTGAATATATAGATGAGTATATTTTGTAATTATTTTATCATATTTGTTTTTTTTGTGTTATATAGTTGAAAAAAATTTAAATAAAAAAGGCCTAGTTATAAATGCTAAAACATTCGAGACGTTTTTGTAAAAATATCAAAAAAAAAGAAAAAAAAAGAACACAAATCAATTCTTCCTCTACACCGGTCTTCTCCCTATTTCTACTTCTCTAACCCTAATCTTTATCAACCTTATAATCTTTTCTCACCCTCCTCACGCTGCTATCACCTTCACTGCCGCTGCTACTCTCCTCTACTGCTCCGTTGCTGTCCCTCACCGTTATTGCCAGTGTCACCGTCGTCGTACCGCCAAAGCTTCACAGCAGCAAGTACAATTAGACCTTCGATTTAGGTGGAGTTTTTTTTTTTTGTTTAATCCCTTTTGATTACCTTCATACATGATTAAACATATATACATCATGAGGAGAATGATTTAGTTTGCTAGATTAGGAGGTAGAATAAAATTTTATTTCTTGCTTGATCCCTTTTATTCGGGCTTAAATTTCTACTTCAATCTAAGTTTCTCTTTTGCTTCCAATATCAGTATAGCAGTTTGAGTGTTTAATTTTATTATCTGCTCACGTATGAATCTGATTCCTTATTATTATGACTTGTGCTTCATAGTACTAAACCACAAAAGGGCATGAGTTACCTTGGTTGCAGTCATTTTCTTTGGATTTATACATTTTATTCATTCTTTTCTCTTTTGTTCCAAGTATTAGAGAAAACGTACGATACCTTGTCAACTTGATAAAACTATTTGATCGATGACCTTTTGCTTATGATAAAAATATACCCTATCAAAATTTATTAATGAAACTTACAAGGAATAATTTAAATTATTATAATAAATAAAGAGTGGATCAATACAGTAAATAATTTCGTCGATTTATAATTCCTATAATTGAAATGATATGAGAGAGCTTTGGCTTGGTATATACTCATAGGAAGATTAGTATCCCTTAATTGAGTCAACAAGGAAACTAGTATACTGCTGATGTCGTAAAATTTTGTTATATAATATATGAAGTTGTGAGATTATTTATGTTATATTAAAAATATAATAAATCTAAAAATTATCGAGTAATTGGCTCAACGTATAAAGAGGCCGGCGGTGGGGGTTTGTGCAAGGTAAACTGGTGCAATCACTTTGACTGTTAAATCAATCATGTAATAGATATCTTCTTCTTAATTTAATTTCCTTTATCTCGTTCTCTTCGATCGGTCTATAAAAGAAGGAAATGGGCTGTCACTCCTGCGTGCAACAATAATGTTGTCTCATATATTCTCTCCTCTCCTTCAGCCTTTTCAATCCTCCATCGCCATCCAAGCCTCGGCCTGCACTTAGCCATGGTTAACAATAGGATTGGGCCATGGGGAGGCAAGGGAGCCTACAACTTTGACATTGGTCGAAATGCCTCCCAAATCACAAAGGTCGTACTCCACGCCGGAGAGATCGTCGACAGTTTGAAGATCTTTTATGTTGACGACGGGAATGAAGTCAATACAACCCGAATAGGCGGCGGCGGCGGCGGTTTGTGCGAGGTAAGTGAAATGGTCAGCATTCTAGCTCTATAGATTATCACTGTATATATATATATATATCTATATATATATGGATTTTGAGATGTTACAGTTTAAACTACGTCCTGGTGAATATATCAACTCGATGAAAGGGTCATTCAGAGCTTATTACGACGAAAAATACATGGAAAATTACGGTGAAATTTGTATCTCTGAGCTCCAATTTAAGACTAACAAAGGAAGGAATCATGGGCCATTTGGACAAGGAGGTGGCAGGGAGTTCAGTGTTCCAGTCGGGGACGGTCGAATTGTTGGATTCTTTGGCCAGTACTGCAGGTACCTAAACGCCATCGGAGTCTATGTGGCTCCTAATTAATTAATTAATTGGCCATCTGTATATATATTCATTCAGTATTTCAGAATCTGATCATCTGTTCTCTCTTCTTCACTTTGCTGCATCGTGCTGTTTGGTGTTTGTATTTGATGTTTTAGAGTTTGATGTGTGGTGTTTGGATTAAATATTTAAATATATTTGATAGTTTTCAGTAAATGGATGATCAACCAACTTTGGTGTTTGATGTTTTCGAGCTAGCTAGTTTCATCTGGTCTGATACATTTGTCTTGTTTTTTTCATGAGTTTTAATTCTATTTTTCGATAAGGCTAGAGATGCTCAGTTTTCATTTCATATGACACAATCAAAGTTCTAGAACTTTGTCAAAGAGTTAAGACATATCTAATTATTTTATCCTATTTGATTTTTCTGTGTCATAAATTAAGTTGAACAAACTTGTGGTGATAATTAAGCTGTTTAGCGACTTGAAGAACATGAATTGTCGGCTTCTTTTTAATGACATTTGATAACATGTGGATCTTCAAATGTTTGGATGGCATACTCGGTTGGCTACTGAGCGAGGCTAACAACAGCAGCCGCACAAAAGCATGGTGTTCACAACCCACAGTGAAACCGTGTGTGCACAAATGAAAGTAAAAAAGAAGATCAAAGTTAAATGCCTAGATCCAGTTCAAACATGACAACTGTTTGAGGAGAACAGCAAGGGGATGTTCTCTACTCAGATGGTGGAATTAAGTTCGTCGCTCAAGAACACGTTGACGAATGTGTCAGTCTTCCACTCACTCTTGTCACCGTCACCCGTGTCATGTCAGTGAGAAAGTCTTGGGAAGCTTGGAACGACGCTCTCCGTCAAATAAGATATAAACATGAGTAGACAATCATTGAACTTTTGTCATGTATAAAGCCTTCAAGCTGAGCTATGATAGTTTAGACAATAACTTTATGAAAGAATGTCTTTTGTGTTGAGCTTTGTGGTTTGAAGATTATGAGATGGACAAATTTGAGAAGTTAATGTCGTGTTGGATAGATTGCGGCATAGTCCATGAATTTAATTTAATCAATGAAGTTTTCATCAAAGGATGCTTCTATTTGGAAGCTCTCCTAGAGCACTCCTCCAGTCAGCAGTACTGAACACATGGCACTTTTGATGGTTTCTAGGTTGGAGGGGAACAAAAGAAAATAGAGTGTACAAGACTATGGCAGGAGCTGAGATAATAAGCAGAGCGAGCATCATTCATGAGAAATAAGATTACAAGTTTACAAGACTATGGAACTTCCACTTTTTCAAAACTATCTATCTTGTTTCTCCATGCTAGTTATCAATTGACAATCCCTCCAATTTTGTTCACAAGCATGCCTCAATATAACAAAGTTTCCAATGGAGATTAGTAACTTAATTGAGTTTCAATACTTAAACTTGTTCAACAATCCTATTAGAAAACTGCCGACCAAGTTTGGTAGCCTCGTCAAATTAGAGTAGTTGCTTCTAAGCGATACTAATCTTGAGATTGCTCCCAATGAGATGAAATCCAATTTATCGATGCTCAAGTAGATGGATATAAGCGAAATACTTCCTATATCCGAGTGGTGGTGGGATGAAACTAAAATATTTTAAAGAGAAATGATATTTACCATGAAATGGTAGCATGAATTGTAGCATGACACTCACAATTGAATGCAGTGGGTCCCACTGCATGTTAGTGGGACCCACTGTCAATGTGAGTGTCATGCTACAAATTCATGCTATGGTTTCATGCAGTGTATCACCACTCTATTTTAAACGACGCCACCAACTAAGTGTGGGAATTAACATTAATGCAACAATATATAGCATTGAGCGGCCGAACATGTTACCAAATATCTCCATATCAAACCTCATCATGGATGGAAAGAACATTTCAAAACTTCCAAAACTCGATCCGAGCATTCGACCATGGACCTACAACCTAAGTGACAACCTTGAATCTCTAACTATCCTGAATGTCGCTGTAGACAAATTAATGTTGACTGCAAGCGTGGGTCTTGAATCAAATTTCATCCAGAGCTTGAGTTAATTTGTTTTTCATGTGGAACCTCAATGCATTATAAATCAACCATTCCATTTTTTTTATACTTGGAATATATACAAGTGTACAAGTGCCCAAAGCTCAAATATTGAAAAACAGATTAAAAGGGATTCATGGTGATCAAACTTGGTGGCACAATTTGGAGTGGGATGATGATAGCATTAATTAAGAATTTTCTCGACCCTCATTTTATTCCTTTTCTTAAAATGTAATATTCGTTTGTGATATATATTTTCATGTGAAATTTTTTATTATCATGTATAGATGAATAATTATGAGTTTTACAACTATATAAAATATTTATTATATTAAAATATATTTTGCAATTTAATTAAAATTATTTTAAATTGATCAAAATTATTTTAAATTAATTATAATAACTATTAAAGAAATTATTTAATATTATAAGTGTTGTATTAACCGTTACAATGTAGTAGCAACTATCCGGAGTGCATCTTTTTATTTTTGTCTAAATTTATTTGATATATTTTAAAAATATTTCTCAAAATATCAAAATCTCATTATATTTTATAATAGGGTTGGGCACATGAGTTTAATTGAATTTAATTTATCCGATTCAATTTCACTTCCAAGCGTAAAAATCTTCTAGAGAATTTATTAAAAATTTCTTGATCCTAAAAATTTTGAGTTGGATTGGATGGGCTTTTAGTTTTTAATATTATTTAGGAGGTTTGAACGTTTTAAATTTCTTTTAAATCGTATGTTTCTAAACTTAGTGAAATAAAATTTTGTTCTTGTACGCATAGCGATAGGAAACCTTTGGAAATTAGAGAAATTCTTATTTTACCCTCAAATTATATATATATTTTTAAAAATATACTTTAGATTTTTAAAATTATTTAAATATTTTTAATATTTTTGAACTTTCATTATTTCACTTCTTACTTATTAGCGCATCTAAAGAATAACGATGTGATAAGTATATCACAGTTTTATATTATTTTTTTTCATAAAAAAAATAATAAAGTTTAAGTGAAGTGAAAAATAAAAATAAAAAATTTCATGGTCATTTTAATTAATTATGGGGGAAATACAAGTTTTCCTGATAGAATTACCAAATTATTTTTCTAGGAGGACTCAATGTTACCATGGTGCGAGTTTCAATGACTTTCGGGGTATTATTAAGTTGATTATTATGAGACATATTTATTGTAGTAGGGATCAAATCTTGACAAAACTAAGATAATCTCTTTTTTCGTAATAATTAATTATAATTTTTTGATTTATTTTCTGGTCCTAAGACATTCCATCTTTTGTTATAGAGTTTCAATCTCTAGAGCTTGAAGAGGCCGCTGGGGGTGATCGTGGCGGTGTCATCGAGCATGAGGTTCGCTCCTTGTAATCCGTTGAAATTGAAGCATCTCCGGCGCCGATGGCCCGATGGAGATTCGGGTTGACAGGAGTGGAGCAACCGGAGGGGGCGGCTGGTTGCGACTGAGGAAAGTGCTATGACACATGGTGGGAGTTTCAATCTTTGGAGCAATCTTGACGAGTCTAACTCCACGTTGCCTTTCGTGGAAGGAAAGAAAGGAAGGAGATTGGAGAACATCAACATCAATGAGGTAGGTTGATTTGCAAGGTCTAATTTAATTAATGGCATCTCATAGTGAAGCAGGAAGATCTATCCATTGAGTTAAATTAGATTTTTGACTGAATTATAATCTATTAATCTACTGCATGCGTCCGATCGGAAGAGGACAAGTAATTGTAGCAACCAAATACCCTCTGCCATTTTCAGTCTGGCGTTCAGACTTCATGGGAGAGCATGGAGAGGGAGATCAACATGTCTCCTATAGTTATCTGATAGATGCTTAATTCTCACCTAAAGATTGCTGTCGCTGGGACGAGTTCGTGCCGGACCAAGCTGTGCCTGGCCTGGCACGCAACTAAGCCACACCTGTTCAGCCAGACCCCAAGTAGACGATGAAAGTATTGTGACCAAGAAAACGACTGAAATTTTCTGTACTTGTAAGGTTTGGCACCCAGCTGCTTCTGGACTTTGTATCAACTACATATCATATTAAGACGGTCAGAATCCGGCCGGCCTGCTCTAGGTCAGCAGGATGCACCTACGTAGTCCCACCCCAAGCTAGCCCAGTCACCTTAAAATCTTAAAATCGATCATTAGCAAAAAATCATTGTATAGCCTGACTGTGATGATAGCTGCAGACCACTTGCACACTTCCAACCTGGGAAACCACAAATTTGATCAATCCCCATCCTACTGTGAATAGATATTTCGCTATTAAACTAGGAGGAATCACTAAAGAGAAATAAATTTTGGTTGTTTAATAATGATTTTGCCTATTGCAGTTCTAAGATCCTTCAGTTTATTTATTTATGTATATTGCTTATGGTTTTGAGGGTATTACTCTTCATACTTTCTTGTGTCTCCAGTTGTTAATTATACTTTTGTAAACAGGTTATATATGTTTGGTATTATTCCTGGAGATACAGACTACATAATGTTTTAAAATAATTAAGCATTCCAGGATTTGATACTATCTTTGTTTTGGGGCTACAGAATGTTGGATTTTGAGTCAATGAGGAAATGAATTCAATAAAATTCAGATACAGTTCTGATTGTATATATAATTCTCGTTAGAAAGAACTGCCAAGAGTATTAATTTGTAGAATGAAAAGTTGGGTAATTAATTTGCACTAACCGCTATCTGATTCTGTGACACTTTCAAATTGAGACCTCTAAAGATTCTAAAATTGTGCGACACACTTTCAAATGATTTAGTTGGCAAAAAATAATATATTTGTCAGCAAAATCTTGAAATTCTGGCAGGCAATAGATTTCATTACTTGGATCTATTAAGATCTTAAAGAAAATAATTAATTAATAGGATAAAGAATGGATGATTGAAAGGAAGAAGAGCTTTAAGAGTCTTGTGATTTCTGTCATTACTTGTTTGACAACAATTAAATATAGAGGCAATAGATGATAAAATAGGAGAAAATAAGTTGATGTAGTTAGAACATGTTCAAATGACTGACAAATTCTGTAGTTAGAAGTGA
>JBBMKF010000112.1:7494807-7525053 GCA_037834155.1 Curcuma caesia | reverse complement strand
TGTTTGCCTTCTGATCTATGTAATTATGAACGATAGAGAGTAAAATAGTTCTACTATTTGGATCAAAATCCTTTTTTAGTATCTTCCAGATTAGTTGAATTTACACGGTCATCATCACCTGATTAAACATTGAACTTGTGGTAAATCTTGTACGTAAATATTATTCTGTATATTTTTCATTTCCTTTGAATTCCTTAATTTGACCTTTTTTGTCCAAGTGATCTTGTTCTTGTTGTAGGGAACTGATCTTTTGTTCTATGAAATTCTTCATCCTTTTTTTTTGAACAAGAGATTCTTCGTTATTGCTTTCTGTTTAATTTGTTGAGTTCTCTTTTTTTTGGGATTAAGCTGACACTAAACTACAGGTTAATCAAATGTCACTTTTGGTAACGTGACACTCTAGGTCTATTATGACAAGGTGATACTTCTAGTATAGTGTTGATATTTGTTGCTACATGCTTTGGTATTCATATTAAAGTGCAAGCATGTATCACTAGATGATACTTGTAGTACAAGGCTTGATATTTATGACCACATGCCTTGCCATTCATACTAAAATGCAAACTTGTACGAGTTAAAACATTGGATATACGTTTCCTCTTTCTTTTGATCTAGCTAGGCATTGTACATGAAAATTTTGTTTGGAAATTCTTGCAAGATTTTGGTATGTAGTCAATTTTACAGATTTTTCCCTTCAACTTCATGCATAACAAAGTTTTTTTAATTCACAAACTAAGCAAACAAGGTAATTCTGTAAAATATATTAATTTCTTATGCTTTATCAATGCAGATAGGCTCTCTTAGATCCAGAGACTGAAATATACTATATCCAGAATCTGCAAGCTATCTAAGGATGCCACCAAGTGGAAAGAAAACCAAGATGTTTGTTATCTTCTTATTTGTCATGAATTTCTTTTTCCTTTTTATGCCCATCTCAGGTGCGACCTATACTGGTGAGATGGAGAAATTGTACACCTTGAGAGACTCACTTGCTCCAGGAAGAGGCTTACTACCAAGCTGGTTTACTGCAGGAACTCCTTGTGATTGGACAGGCATAACATGCGCTGGTTCAATGGTTGAGGCTATCGACTTATCTAATGTAGGCTTTGATGTCCATATCCCTCGCTGTATAGGGGAGTTTAGACATCTCAGATTACTCAACCTTAGCACCTGCAGCTTCACTGGCCAAATACCGGAAACATTGGGGGATCTGCAAATGCTGGAGTCACTGGACTTGAGTGTGAATAATCTCTCTGGAGCTCTTCCTTCACTTGCTAGCCTGAACAAGCTTACAGTACTTGTGCTTGACTCGAATTCTCTCACTGGAGATATAAGCACCATAGTTGGGCATCTTAAAGGTCTCAAAAAGCTTTCTGTCTCTGACAATTCTTTCACAGGTAGCATTCCCCCCAATATTGGGAACTTGCACGATCTGGTGTATCTAGACTTGAGCTTCAATTATTTCTCTGGACCATTACCTTCCAGCATGGAAAATCTCAGGAGCCTCTTGCATTTGGATGTCAGCCGAAATAGGCTCTCTGGTTCCATCTTTCCTGGCATTGGGTTGCTTGGAGGAATCATAACACTTGACCTTTCTTCCAACAGTTTTACAGGGCCTCTGCCAAGCACCATTGGCAAATTGACAAACATTGAATCCCTTTGGCTGGGACAAAATAGCTTCACTGGGAACCTTCCAATAGAAATTGGCAGCATGAAGCAGCTCAAAGAGTTCTCTGTGCAAAGTTGCAAGTTCACGGGAGCTATTCCTGAGGAAATCTCTAACCTGAAGAACTTAACAGATTTAGACATTTCTGAGAACAACTTTGAAGGAGAAATGCCTCAAGCAATTGGAGAATTGGTGAACTTGAAATATTTCATTGCTGCTGATGCTGGGTTAAGTGGTCCTATACCTAAACAATTGGGCAACTGCAAGAATCTAAGGATCATAGATTTGTCATTTAATTCGTTTTCAGGTCCTCTGCCTAACAGTCTTGCTGGCCTGCAAGCTATCACTACGTTTATCTTGGAAGATAATCATCTGGAAGGTCCCATTCCCAACTGGATCTCAAATTGGAAGACGGTAAATTCCATAAGATTGGGTAAGAACCTATTTAATGGATCTTTGCCACCACTGAACCTGCCAAATTTGATTTCATTCTCTGCTGATGCGAATCAACTCTCTGGAATAATTCCCTCAGATATTTGTTCTGCCAACTCTCTATCCTCGCTTTCGTTATCAGAGAACAAACTAACTGGCACCATTATGACAGCCTTCAAAGAATGCTCTAAGCTTACTGATCTGGTCCTTATGGGGAACACCTTGTATGGTGAAATACCAGAATACCTTGGTGAGCTTCCGCTTGTTACACTTGAATTGTCTCAGAATAACTTCTCTGGAATGGTTCCAGAGAAGCTGTGGAAATCCCCAACCATACTCGAAATATCCTTGAGCAATAATAGACTAACTGGCCAGATTCCTATGATCATTGGTGATATGTTGAACTTGGAGAGGTTACAACTTGATAACAATTTCTTTGAGGGTACCATTCCAACTTCAATTGGCAAACTCGGAAACCTCACAAATTTGTCTCTCCATGGAAACCAATTATCAGGGGAGATTCCAGCAGAGCTTTTCAACTGTAGGAACCTGGTGGCATTAGATCTGAGTTCCAACAATCTGACAGGGAGCATTCCTAGTGCCATATCACAGTTGAAGTTGCTTGACAATTTGGTCCTATCTAAGAACCAACTATCTGGGCATATTCCTGGTGACATTTGTGCTGGTTTTCAGATGGTTGCTTTTCCAGATTCAGAGTTCACTCAGCACTATGGGATGCTTGATCTTTCTTACAACAATCTAAATGGTGAAATTCCCGCTTCCATTAAGAACTGCGCTGTGCTAAGGGAGCTAAGGTTGCAAGGCAACGTGCTCACTGGCAGCATCCCTCCTGAGCTGGCCGACCTAGCAAATCTCACCTTCATTGATCTGTCTTTTAACTCTCTCGGAGGTCAGATTCTGCCTCGTCTTTCTCCTCTGCGGAGCCTACAAGGTCTTCTCCTGTCAGACAATCAATTTGATGGTACAATTCCAAGCGAGATGAGTTGGATGCTGCCCAGCTTAGTCAAGCTGAATTTGTCATCCAACCGCCTTACTGGTACAATTCCAAGATCTATTTTCGACATCGAGACCCTTACAGATGTTGATATCAGCCAGAATTTGCTTTCTGGACAAATTCCATTTGCCGCCAAGGATCTCAGTTCCCTCCTCATATTCAAGGCCAGCAACAACAACTTAAATGGAAGCTTATCTGAGTCAGTGTCAAACCTAAGCTCCCTCGCTGTCCTAGATCTCCACAACAACAATCTTATTGGAGGCTTGCCATCATCACTTTCCAGACTCGATTACTTGACTTATCTTGACGTCTCCAATAACAAGTTTTTTGGTGCCATCCCCTGTGATATCTGTAGCATTGTTGGACTTTCCTTTGCCAACTTCTCTGGCAACAGGTTATACAGGTACTCAGGTGATTGTGCTTCCGCAACTCCTTGCCTAGCACACCAATTTCTTTCTCCTCTCCTTGTTCCTTATCCATCGTCTCGAGCTCTGACCCAGGTTTCAGTGTGGTGCATTACTCTTGGTATTGTCATTGGATTGGTGGCATTTCTTATCTTCTTTCTTAGGTGGAGGGCCATGAGGAAGAAATGTCTGGCTTCTGTATCTCTTGACAAGACCAGTGCTGCAGCTCTCGAACTAGCCTCCAGCGATGAGCTTCTGGAAAAGAAGTTGAAGGAGCCATTGAGCATAAATCTAGCCACATTCCAACATGCTCTGCTGCGGCTAACTCTCAGTGACATTCTGAAAGCAACAGAAAACTTCAGCAAGGCTCGAATCATCGGCGATGGTGGCTTCGGTGCAGTATATAAAGCAGCTCTTCCCGGTGAATGCATGGTAGCAGTCAAGAGGCTTTATGGCGGAGGCCAGTTCCAGGGCGACCGTGAGTTCCTGGCTGAGATGGAGACCATTGGCAAGGTGAAGCACCAGAACCTTGTCCCACTGCTTGGATACTGTGTCTTCGGCGACGAGCGGTTTCTTATCTACGAGTACATGGAAAATGGAAGCTTGGAGGTGTGGCTCAGGAACCGAGCTGATGCAATGGACGCCCTCCAGTGGCCGGTGAGGCTCAAGATTTGCCTTGGCTCTGCCCGTGGCTTGGCATTCTTGCACCATGGCTTTGTTCCCCATATCATCCATCGGGACATGAAGTCGAGTAACATTCTCTTGGACAAGGACTTCGAGCCAAGGGTCTCTGACTTTGGACTTGCGCGCATAATTAGCGCGTGTGAAACTCATGTCAGCACTGACCTTGCTGGGACTTTCGGTTATATCCCGCCAGAGTATGGGCTGACCATGAAGGCTACTGTGAAGGGGGATGTCTACAGCTTTGGGGTAGTGATGTTGGAGCTGCTCACTGGGCGGCCACCTACGGGGCAAGAGGAGAGGGAAGGTGGTGGGAACTTGGTGGGATGGGTGAGGTGGATGGTGGGACTGGGGAAGGAAGCTGAAGTGCTTGATGCATGGTTGACTTCTTGCGGACATTGGAGGGAGCAGATGATGTCGGTGCTAAAGGTTGCTTTGCAGTGCACAGCCGATGAGCCGTGGAAGAGGCCCACCATGCTTGAGGTGGTGAGGATGCTCATGGAGATCAAGATGGAGGAGGCTGGTGATGGAGATGTTGTCAGTTTAGATGCCTGAAGCTTGAAGAGAATTCCAAGTCTTATTCTACACCTAAATGATTAGATGTAACTTTGCAAATGGTGCGTGATTGGTAGATTTGGTTTATGGAATTGTCACTTAGCTATATTGATATGACCGGAAGGGCCAATGATCTTAAACACTTAACTTCGCGTTGTAGTTTCAAATCTTTCTGTCTAGTAATCGGGTATGTTTATGTAATCAAGCTTGAAGAATCATGATTTCCAATTCATGGTTGCTTCTGTGTGAAAGTCAAAAAGGCGCGTGATTGGTAGATTTGGTTTATGGAATTGTCACTTAGCTATATTGATATGACCGGAAGGGCCAATGATCTTCAACACTTTAACTTCGCATTGTAGTTTCAAATCTTTGTGAAAATTCAAAAAGGCTTCTATCATTTAGTAAATATCAAAAGAACAGCTTTGTGAAAATTTATCATAAATCCTGTTTCTCATTTTTTTATATGTTTGTTTCTTTATTATTTTCTTTGGAATAATAATATATAATAATAATTATTTCTTTATGAAATTCTAATTTCTATACTAACCTTTGTATTTTAAATTATATAGTGTTTTGGATTTTTAAGGATCTGAATTTATACATATCTGGTAAAGATATTTTATGCCAAAATTACTTAATTACTTAATTGCCTAATATATTTTATTTCAACTAAAAAATATTGTTTATGTAGCTTTTACAATCACAAATTTAATGATAATTTTATATGTCTAAAATAATAAAATTTTAACACTTCAAAGTTTTTTTAATAAAAGATAAAAAACATTAGTAAATAATTGCAAACTAGTTGATAACATAAAATTCTTTGTTTCAACTCAAAAATAAACAATGTAGAATGTTTCAGTTCAAAAATAAATAATAGAAAATGTTGATCTTTAAAACTTATTATTGTTATTTTTAAAAAAGGGCATTTTAAATATGTAAAAAGTTTTTTTTAATTTTAAAAAAATACAAAAATAACTTTATGAAAATGTTTAAAACTAAGGGCAGTCAAAAAAAAAAAAAAATTCTATCCACTTCTCTGGTAACATCCACTGCAAGGGCATATAATGATTTGATTCTTAGATTATATTTAAAAGTCCAAATAGAGGTAAAAATGGATTATGCTCGGCTCATTTTGTATGTGATAGGCCAAATATTACTCGTCATCTTCAACATGGCCTCTCACCTCCACTAGCATGAGTTTGATGTTGGATGCTTGGGCTGACCGCTACGTATACTTTCTGATTTATTCTGGTGGCCGATGGGAAACTTCTGTGAAGTCGGACCGATCACCTCAGAGATAGACAATGAGACTAACTGAGATTTATCATTTTTTTTTAGGGTAAGTTTGTGGCTCCAGGACATAAGAGAGTTGGTGTTCAAATATAATGATAGATTTATCATATTGGATATGGATTGAATCGTGAGGTTGATAGTCGTGGAATGTCTTCCCATTTGAGGGTATGTTCGGTATATGATTTATCTATCTATATCTTGTTATAGGACGAATGATACTGGGCCACTTGGGGTGAGCGAAATAATCTTTTATCACATTTAAGGATGATTTTATGCTCCTACGAAAGTAGCTGAGTTGATACTCAATGGTAAATTTACAACAATAGAGCAAGGTTCAAATCTCCATAAGTGCATACCTTTGAAAAATTAATTCCTCCCATGTAGGAGGCCGTTTCGTATCATGATTTACCTCTGTCTTAGGGTGGATAATGGAGCGGCGTATGGGCTGAACATTATGAATTTGTACTACAACTTTATGTGATGTAAAATAATAAAAGACACATGATAGCGATGAGGTGTACTTCGTTGAGGGGTTTTGCCGAGCCAAAGGAGGTGGAAGCGCTCCATAAAAGTTTCAAACATTGTCCGTACAACTGTAGAGTAAGAACTAAGGAACGGTGGTGAAGGGATGGAGGTTCCCATCTCACTCGACGCACCTTGATATCCTCCACCATTAAGCACCCCTGTTCTAAAGCTATACAAACAATTCTCAAAATCTTTCCGATCCTCAGAGTCCCAATCTGTGCTATAAAATTCTTGGTAGGAATACATTTTGTTGAGATTTTCATAGGACTTTTTTTTAACTTAATATTTTTTTAGTTAATGAATTAGAATGGATAAAATATCCATTTTTGTCACTTGCACCCTATCTTTGTGCTTCTATGGACTACCCATATAGCTTTCTTCAAAGCAATCAAGAGCAATGTAGTTCTATTTACTATATGTGAAGTCTGATGAGTGAAGTCTTGCTCGGCTTGCCCCTTCTCCGTCACTCACGATGGCTTCGTCAGAATTAGAGTCACACGTTGAGTTTTTGCTTTGTCTTTTGTATGTGTTATTCTACATCCAACCAAGTCATATATAAGCATCTCTATGCTCTCCTCCTTCGAGTGACTTATAGTTATTGTCATTTAACACCTAGATACTTGAACTATATCAAGACTTAATGCTATTGTAATACTATAGACACATGAAGCGTTAGACGCCATGAATCATAGTGGCAAAGACAGGGTAGATCGACGCTTTGTCAGTGCAATCGGGCCTAGCTTGGTCTTGATAGATCAATTATTGTATTTTGATATTTGAACAATATATTTGTAAAATCATATGGTGGAAACTATGATTGTGATGAGTTTAAGTTGGGATGATAGATAAAGTAGGTTAAGTTTGACTAAATATGTAACATTGAATGAAGTCCAAATGGATCAAAGGTCGATTGAATATTTGTCATCGAGAGAAGTCCAATAATCATTGGTTTTGATTGAAGTTCAACAAGTATTGGAAAATAGAGAAATCTAATATGTAGTTGGCAAGTGGGAAGTTCAATAGGGAGTTGATAGATGGAAAGCCCAACAAACTGTTGATAAATAGAAAGTTAGGAGTTGATAAAAGGAATGTCTAACAGGTGTTAGTAGTGGAAGTCTAAGTAAGTCAAGATAGAAGTTCACTAGATACATGACATTGGATGAAGTTTAGATGGGTCAAAGTCAACTAGACATTTGACATCGAGGGAATTCTAATGGGCATTGGTATTGGTTGAAGTCTATAAGTATTCGAAAAATGAAAAAATCCAATATGTAGTTGACAAGTGAGAAGTCCAATAGGTAATTCACATATGGAGAGTTCAATAAAGAATTGACAGAAAGTTGGCAAGAGAAAAGTCCAATATGTGTTTGTAGTGAAAGTCTAGATAAGTCATAATAGATTAGATGTTTGGCAGCGAAATTCAAATAAGCCAAGGTGAGCTAGATGCTAGACAAATGATGAAAGTTTAAATAAGTCAAGGAGAATTAAATGCTTAGTAGGTGATAAAGTCTGGTAGGTCAATGTTAACTAGATGTCAATTAAGGATGACATCTCAAAGGATGGCCTCTAATAATTTGGAATCTTGACGAGTCAAAATTGACCTAAGGCTAGGTTGTTGGAAGTCTTAATAAGTCAAGATCAACTGAGATCAAGAAAGGATGAATCTAGTAGGTTGAGAACGATTCTATATTCGAAAATAGATGAAATCCCATAGACATGTTTCTAGTCATTAGAAGTCATGGTATGATGACACACTATTTTTAGACTTTGGTTTGTATCCCAAATCTTTCTTATCCTTGGTTAGTTCTTGCTTACCTAACCTCTAGATTTTGTTTCTTTGATCCACTAACCTCATTTGCCACTTTTCCTAGGGCTTTTCTAATGTATCAAGTCTTGGCCTTAAAGCTTCGGTTTCCTTTTCTAAGGCCTTAATTTTGTAGAATTGAAAAAGCGCTAGAAGGGAAGAGAGGGTGAATAACGCTCGTCTCATTTTCATACTTGATTCATCATGTTCTTTCTATCATATTAGTAATAGTGGAATAAGGACATAGAGGATCAATACTTGATTTCTAATCCTTCAGGGCTCGTTTGGTTCAGAGTTATTGTTGATAACTTTAGTTATCTATCTAAGTTTATCAATGATTACCTTGTTTGATTTAAGTTATGATCGATTCTCAAGTAATACAACATCATCGTCGTATCAGTAAAACGTCAGCAAATGAGGAAATGCGATTACCTCGGCAACCTAAGATTTTCTGCGATTCCGAAGGTTAACAAAATTTTGTTCATGATTACTCTTCGATTTTAAAACTAAATTAATTAAAATGTACAGTGATACTGAGTTAATTAATTCAATAAATTTTAATTTAAATACTTATAAATTATAAAAAGATAATTTAAAAATTATTTTTATTAATATATATAAAATAAAAATTATTATTTTAAATTTTAAAATATAATTTTAAATTATTAATATATAAAATTTAATTTAATATATATAATTTATTTTAAATTTTTTAAAAAATTAAATAAATTAAATATATTTTTATATATTATCAATTTATTATCATTATTAATATTATTAGTTTATTTCAATTTATTTTTAAAATAAATTGAATCAAGAGTAATATAGTAAATGTTAAACTAGTTATGTTTTATTCTCTTCAAATAAATTAGTTGAATCAAATAATATTAGATTATATTTTATACCCCATAATCTTAGTTATGTGATTACCTGATAATTATACAATCAAAGTTATATAGGATAATTTGAACCATACACACTCTCAGAATTAATACTCTGAGACCTATGTACACGACACATCTGTCCACTATAACAAATAATATCAAGCAAACTTTTTTAGAATTTTTCCGGAGACGGAGAAACCTCTTACAAATTTGATAGCACAAGCACAAGTATAAAGAAATAAAGCACATATAATAAATAATTACAAACAAACTTGTCGATAGTTGGTTTAGAAATCTCGAGTATCTCACACTCCTCTTGGTGCTTCCTCGATCGTACGAGCCGAACTTCGAGAGTTTTCACGAGCACAGAGTTAAAGAGTAGAATGTAGATTGATGATTCTGAGCTTTGATTTTGAGATTCTTTTATAAAATTTTTTCGGTCGACCTTAAATCCTTGTTCGATCGATCGACCTTAGTCGAACTTGATTTGCACGATTGAGTTCTTCGTGATCTGGATTGAGCCACACCATCTCGTCATTATCATATTTATCGGTTGACTGAAATCTTTTTGATTGATTGAACTAGATCAGTCACTTGAATCCGACTCAGACTTGAGTTTGGTTGCCCTAGGTTATCCAATCGACTAAACCAGATGTTTGATCGATCGGATCGGATGTTCGGTCTACCAAATTGGTTTAGGGGTGAACCTCTTCAGTCTCGATACTCCTCATTTTGCAATCCGCCTGTCTCATTCAACCTTCTTTGAACACTTATGGAACTCAAGCCATTGAGCTTTCAATTTGGCCATGACAAGTTATTGCTCTGTAGCTACTTAAGATCACTTCAATGCTTCTTATCATGTAGTCCATCGGATGTTTCGTACTATCTTTTTTTTTTTTTAAATCTCTATCAATTTCCAAACCATTAAGCATCCTAAGTCATCATCCTCATTACTTTACCTTGTTGAGCGTAAGCTCTTCAAATTCTATATGTTTCTTCAAATCTTTACATAACTCAGACACACTTATCAAGTATAAAATAAAGCCTCACCAAACCTTTCACTTAGAGATTAAAATCTAAGATTACACTGGACCACTCGGAACACAACTACACTAACACTCAATTATCAAATTTAAGTGTTTATTTTCTTGTGTAGTTGCTACATGGATTTATACCTTTCAGCAAAAGGTGGAATCCACAATCCCAGCGGCTCCAAATGATCGATCCCACGATTATCTGTGAGGAAGTAAATTGAAAGATTACAGTTGACCACTATAAAAAAGGACATTACCTCAACTTCATGGAAATTCGACTTTTACCTCAGTTTCATATTAAAACTGCTACATGATCCTAGGAAGAACATGAGTGTGTAGTAGTTTGTTTGTCAAGTTTGAGCAATTTTTGCTACAGTAGTTATTTTTTCTAAAGCTACTATACGACCTTAAGCCCATCAAAATGGACAAGGGATGACACAGACAATACATGATGTACTTTCTTATGAAAATGAATTATGTTTTCTTAACTCCACAAAAGAGGCACACCTCACACTTGATTAAAAAATAAATAATGCACATACATAGAAAATAAAGAGAGACGATTGAAGAAGCAAGGGGAGAGATTTGTCGACAACTTGGAAAGAAATCAAGCTTACAATAAAGAGAGAGATAAAATAGTAGAATGCCATTTGGGAGGAGGGGTAATTAAATAGCGATTTTTGGTGGAAGTTATATTACTTTCATTGTAAGACATTTCAAATCGATTTAACTTTTGATGTATTTATCTAGGAAATTGACTTGTGGTTACACATCTTGCACTTACTATATATATAGAAGGACAATTAGGAAAGATATTTAAGGATGAGACATCTTTTGATATTTTTATAGCGTTAGATGTCTTTTTTATGCTAATAAAAATAAAGAGCACTCTTTGATTTTTTCTTTTTTTTTATTTCAATTTAATATTTTATTTAATATAAAATTTTACAGCCTTCCTAACCAAAAAGTTGTGATAGTTACAAATTCAAAGAGATGATTTTGTTCTTATTGGGAGGCAATGTAGAAAAACAGATAAATTATGGAAACAAATTGAATTTTCTTTTTTAAACATTTTTTGTACACTTTCCAAACACAAAAGGTTCCAATAATTTAAAAAAATATGGAAGGCATTCAAATCCTTCTAATTAGTAGGCAATAATTTACTTACGAAAACAGTTGTTTTCTTTTTTATTTTCATGAAGATTTATAATAATTTTCCCTTATTTTTCTGGAAAACAAAAATCGGAAAGAAGATTTTGGAAAACGAAACGGAAAGAGAATGCACACGCAACGGATGCGCTAAACTCGACCGGGTTCTTGCTCCGATTTTTTTAACCGTGATCGTGTTCTCGTTGAAGCGCGACGACCATATAAGACACCCCCGAAGTCGCTTCCTTTCGCCATCGATCGCCTCCATACATCTCAATCGTCTACGAAAATCCTATCCCTTTAATCGCTGGAGCAGCTTTCCGATTTCCATTGATCGGCTGCAAATCTTTGATCGGCGGTTGGTGCGATTTCTATGTTACTAGGATCCTGTTCATTTGGGGATTTCTTGTGTTTTCTTTCCCCAAACGCTCGTTTCTTGATCTGATTCCTGTTGCCCCTTTGGTTTTCGTTTCTTTTTTTCTCTCTTTCTTCTTCTTGAGATTTCGGATTCACATGGTTTGATCAAGTTGCAGTATTTGGATATTATTTCTTTGTTTGAAGCTCAATTTTCCTTTTCCCCTATCTTCTATAGGAATTCAATATTTGTTTTTTTACTGTTATTTCAATGGAAAGTTTTTGAATAATCTCTCTGCGTTTCTTTTTCAATGGTTTGGTTTTAGATGATGTATTGATCATGGGCATTCCTTCCTACTTATGTTGGGAAGCATATTATCTTTTATACCATAATCAATCTTGAATCATCAAGTCGGGGCACGAGGAGGTACCAAAGATGGTCCGGAATATAGACCTTAATTTTCCGCCCGTGGAGAGTATCGAATATTCGGAACCGGAAAACATTTATCGTGCTTGTCAACAAGCGTCTTACGTGCCACCAAGTTCTGCTACTAATATAGAGCTGACAGAGAATGAAGTTGTTATCCTTTCTTCTTCAGGAAACTTACCCATGGTAATTCCTAGTTCAGTTGCTGTTGAGCTGCTTGGTTATTATTGTTTATGGAGGAGTCCTATGTTCCATGAAATGCGGCAGTTTTTCTCTCATTTTATTTTATACTCTTTTCAATTTTGTCAGAGTTATTGATATTATTTATTGAATGGTTTGGTAAGAATGGTACATAGCATTGCTAACTTATTAGTTAAACCATAGCATGGTTTTCACTGGGATGAATACCACTTTTTTGCTTGGCTTGAACATTTTTAAGGAGATCTTGATTCTTGATCTCTTAGCATTAGGGTAAAATGTTAAGTAAGCTTAAATATAAGAATGTAGATTCAATAATACTGAAAGAAAACAAAATAATTAGTTTAAGATAGACTGCTATGGAACTCATGGAATAGTTATACTGATTGTTTGGTAGGAGAGGGATTGATTTATATGTTATTACACTTTATGCATATTTTTCTTTTCAAATGTATTATATATCATGTTTACCATAACACAATTTGATTTTTCCTATTTCTCCTTCTAAATCCAAAAATCTCTCGTAAATACCATTAGCATCTATTAAACTCGGGTAAATGATGTTGGTTAAGATATATTCCAAATATGCCAATATAGTAATATCAACAATAATTTCTGTATGTTTAATTAAGATTATATAGCTTATATTTCAATCAGCAATTTATTTATCCTTCCTTTTGATTTATTTCCTTCAACTGTGAACTAATTTTTCCTTAGTCACCCCAAAATAATAAACAATTATGATAAGTTGGAGACAAATTTTGGTTTTAAATTATCAAATTAAAAGAAACTATATATTGTTTTTGAAGGTAAAGGCAATCATTGTTAAATATGGCAATTATGCTACTAGTATAAGAGGCTAAAATTTTCATGGCATATATGCAAAATTTTAAATTTCACAACAAAATATTTGCTAAATTGCATTTGAATGGGCGCATATGCACACCATTTGTTGTGCTTTGGGAGCTAATCATGCCTGAAGTAGAACCAATTAGAGCATTAGATGGCATGCACATTTTCCAAAATGACCATAGACTCAACACTTAACAACTTGAATTAGTAGTGGAAAGAAAAGATTTGTTGATTCAAATAATTAGAAGACATTGAAATGAACTGTGTAGTTTTATGATCTAATACAATAATCAAATTTTCTCTTCATTATTGATTTTTGTTTTTCTGGTATTCTTTTGGCTTATTCTTTGGCCCTATTATCTGTTTACTTCTGAATACATCCCTATTTTTTTAGGGGAGGAACATTACCAAAAGGAACCAGTCTGTTATGATGAACTTGAATCAAGATATCGATTTAAATCTGAGAAGGTCAGGTCAGTATATGCCATTGTTATTTTAGTTTGAAGAATGAGCTCTAAGTCTTTTTATTCAAAATAAATAAATTAGTACACACTACATAGGCTAGGAGACCTTCTAGGGGTCTCTCAATTAAGGTGAACTACACTCCACCTGATGGGCTGTAAGGACTGAAGTAAATGTCATTGTTGTCTTACATGAAAAACTTTAAAACTATAGTGTTACTAGGAAACTGGTTTGCTTTGAGAATCATGTAGTATGTATTATTTATATTATATAATAGTTCTTCATCTCATGGTCCCTCCCCCCTCCCTTCGTCTAAATTATTCTAAAATGCTTGACGTTGGGTCTTCAACTGGTGCAACTCTAGGATATCATTACTGACCTTTTCTGCTAGATAAAGTTGAAAATTAACATTTGCGAAAAGTTATTTGTTGGAAAGACAATATATATAGATACATATTGCGTATATAGGGAAATGCTGATGATACAAGTTTAAAACAATAAGTACAAATTTTCATGCATATTGTTTTCTTTGTAAATAAATATTAATTTTTAAGTGGGTTTATTAGTGATAGAAATATGTGAATATTAGTATGGACTATGAAATCAAGGACTTGATTCTATTTTAATAATGCATTAATTTCAAATTCATGTGTAGAAGACACCATACACATTATTTACAGATCTATTTTTAACTTTCTAATCTATAAACATCTGAATCCATTTTGAGGTGGAAATGTAGGAGTGCCCTACATTTTGTAAATCTTAAAATGAAGCTGGATATGGATAACTATACAATTCCTTATGCTTTGTTTTGTAGATTAAAATGATTGAAAACTATACATTCTAGAAGCATTTTAGAATTTGAAGCTGTCGACAATCATATCTGACTTCATCTAGCTGCAGTTGGTTTGTGCGCATGAATAAGAGCAATATGATTCTAGAAAATTTATAGCTAATGGTCAGAAACCAATGGGAGATAATTTTTTAGTATTTCATATAAAACCATACAGTCCGTACCAAAATTTCCTCCTTTGGTCTAGCTTGAAGTTTTATAAGGTTTTGTTTTCAACATGACTTATTTCATTGTTGAATCCACTATTTATTACATTTTTATAATGTTCTTGGATTTGTATTTTACTATTGGGTAGATTGGAATATCTAATTAAATGATTAAACTAGTTCACTTGTGACATTGAGAAGATAAAAGGTTTAAACTATTTTTGACCATTGTGAAAATTGCATTAGATTGGATTAAAAGAAGACAAAAAAACTCAACTAAGGATCTATGTTCTCTAGATATTTTTAACAAAAGGTTTACCTTCATATCAAAAACAAAAATGAACAATATTGCTTGCTTGTTCTGTGGTTTTAAAATAGTTATGCGAGCTTACATGTAAATAAAATGCTGAGGTGCTAAAGCTTTTATAGTTTGCTTTAGACCTTTTCTCTATCCTGTGCTTCCACTATGATTATCATTCCTCATTTAGTTAATGATGAATTGTGTCATCTACCTTGGAGGGGAGTTATGAGAATTACTTTAGTGGACCATAATGTCACTGTTTATTATGAAGTGAAGTTATAACAACTTAAATGGTTCAATCATTTCAACTTACTCAACAAAATCAGGCCTTACAAAAATGATAGGGGGAAACAATTTTGATTACATTTCCAATGGTACAAACATCTCATCTTGCTCAACAACATTTGGCTCTACTGAAATGATGGAAAAATAACCAAGATAAAGTAACTATTATCTTAATGGATCTCTATAGGGGAAGGAGCATGATATGCAAGGTTTTGGTGATGTGTAAGGAGTTGTCACCATGAAAGTAGGTTCCAATGTGGAAGTCGAGATCATGTTGCTCAGTTTTAGTTGATTTCATATCATAATTAATATAAGTTTCCAGTAAGAAGAAATCAACATGCAGTAATCAATTTGCTAGTGAATTCTGTTTGATATCCATTAATTTAATGCTGTGACTGTTCTCTATAAAGTGTTTAAATTACATTTGGTTTCTTATCAAGTCTAGTAATCTATATATATATATAAACTTTATCATTAAAATTTCTATTGATCTTCTATTAACTTTCGCCCATTTTTCAGTCACCGCAGAGGAACAAGTGAGAAGTTCATCTTGTATCGCTTGCAAGAGGCCATTTAGAAGTTCAACTAGTGGGACAACTGCCAATTATTATCCTTATCATGATTTGGAAGATGGGCATGATGCAAGGGTAATTATTTTATTTAATATTTGGTTTTTTTTCATTGAGAAAAACATTTTTATGCTTCTTGATATACTATGCTACAATATTTTGTTCTCTTCTTTTTGAGTTTTTTCTGCGTAACATTCCAGTTGTTTGCTTACCTCCTGCAGCATTATTGAATAACATCAGGTAACCTGTGAGGTTGTTTTAAATAAGATTAGTAATTACTATCTTCAAGTTTTCTGATCTAATTTGCTACCGATTGATACATTATATTGATTATAGGATGCAGTCATTTTGTCTAGAATCCTCCAGTTAGTTCTTCCATTTAAGGACTTAAGCTAAATGCACATTTCAAATGAGCCAAAACCCAAAAGTCAGATGATGAGATGTTTTAATTATGATTTTTGTGATATATTTTTTTGTTCCTTTTGTTGTATGTTATTGAAAATGTGAAACTAAAATATAAAACTTGAGATGTTCTGATAGTGATGGTCCTTTCGGTATTATAATTCTTCTTTGGATCAAGCATTGGTTGAGAGACAAGAAATTGACTAGACGAAAGAACTGAGTTACAGAAATTTCACCTGTTACATCAAGTGGTAATCTTAACTGACTTAATATTTGTATGTGGAAGTCAACTATAGTTCCGTCAATAAGTTGAATTTTTTTTTTCAATGCATTGTTAGTCACATACAACAATTCGTTGTATTCACAGAGCTAGATTCTGACAAAGCACTAGTGGAATTTTTTACCACTGAGACCATTGCTGGAGAATTTTGGATGCTTAACTATAATTATTAGTAATGTGTTCTTACACAGATTTTATGGAGTGATAAGAACCATTTAGTTTTCCACAACTAGTTAGGATTAATACAACTTGTTTTTAAAGTCTCCTATGATTCATGATACATTCTATTTACAATTCAAAATCACATTGAAATGATTCGTGATACAAATGTTGATTTGATAACCTTGTTAGCATTGTACTAGTCATTTCAAACTTCCACATAGCGAATATAGTCCTAACTGATGAAAGACATTGAACCAGCAGATGTTGATAATAATATTATCCCTTAGTAAGTTTGAATATTTTGACCTCTTAGTATACTGAAACTCCTTTTCCTATTTTGTTGCATTTCATGCACATTATTGATTATTTACCTAAGAATCCTTCAATCTTTAAAAATTAGTCAGGTGGACTCATTACATTTTATTCTCAAGCTAGTTTACAAACAACATACATAAGATGTTGTGGGTATCCTTAAGGTTTACTTTAGAGGATAGATGTTGCAATGAGTAGCAACAAATGGAAAATTGGGTTTGTGAATGTTTTCTTCCCCTTATTTTGGTGGAAAAAGATGAGATGAAAAATGACAACTTCCATAGACAACTCCTAAAATGAATAGAAGAATATTTCAAGACATTTTCCATCCTAGAAAAAATTAAATTAGATCCTTTGTCATTCCTCCTGTGTTTTCCATTTTTTTTATAATTTAAACCTTGATTCTGCCTTGAAAATTTCAGAGTAAGAAACTGGTGATGCCGGAGCCACAACTTGTGAAAGTAATTGTGAAGCCGCACACCTGTTCAATCTGCATGGAGGAATTGGTAGAGGCAGCATCGACTATTTGTGGCCATATTTTCTGTGTGACCTGCACAAAGTCCTTCATAAGGATACAAAAGAAATGTCCAACTTGCAGGAGGAAGCTTAACATGAGAAATTTCCACCGCGTTTACCTTCCTAATTAAAATAAACTTCAAATGCTGTTCATTTTGTGTTGCTTTTCAATCTTCTTTTCCTTCTATTTTATCCCCGTTTTGCTTCTGTAGTGGGGCTCTTGTTCTGGATATTCTAGAACATAGGTTATAGAAAAAAGAATAATTTTCTTGGGTTGCAATGATATGATGATAGAAAAGAAGATTAAATGCTGGATGTACTCTTTACATTGTAGCTCAATGTCTGTTATTTTTAAGTTATATCATTTGTTTCTTTTTTAAATGCTGGATATATGAGAGGATATGATTCAATATTGTTAAGCATGGAGGCGACTTGATTGAAACTGGTTCCTAGCAGGTTTTGCTCAAAGAAGATAGAAAGTGTGAAAGTGGCATGTGTACTTGCAGGGTTGGGTGATAGTTAATCTTATATAGGATGGCTCACAAGTCTAACCTCAACTGTTGATTTAATTTGATGCTTGATGCATCAGTAACCCATAAAATGATTGGACTGAGGATGTGTCGTTCTTGGTTTTCATTTATTCTTAGAGGATGTTTTATACTTTCTATTTATCCAAAGGGAGTCTTTTATTGAAGGGAAATGCCCTATATGCTCTGTCAATTAGCCCTTAAGTTAGTACCTATAGAACAGTCGCTAAATTTGGTCTAAATTCTGAAGCATCTGTGATTCGACTATGAAAAACACTTGCTTGTCCTTTACGACCCAAATAATACTTCAAACAATATCCTGTTAACCAAAGAAAAAAAAGTTCGAAGGTTGACACCCATCTCATCGGCTAAATGTGGACCATCTTCTCACCTTTCTTCAGTATTTGAAATTGTTGTTATTTTGTCTAGTCAGTCAATAACAAGATATGAAAAACCATTTATGCGTTTGATTTTGTTTTATTTGTTTGCTAAATGAATTAACGTGGAAGATGTTATAATGGGAATTGTCATCTTGGAATGTTCCTTTCATAGATGATCATATTATACAATCCATTTGGACGAATAATGTGTTATCTCTTACATTTATTGAAAGTTTGAAGGTTTTGATTAAAATTACTAGATGATATCCCAAATTGGTCTAATTCCAAAATGTAGCTCGGTGTTAAATTCCTTGGGGACTAAGGAGTCCTGTGGTTATTTAATTTTATGTTTAAGTCCTTATGGTTGGTGACCTTAAATTTGTTTATTTATTTTTATTGTGCTCCTTGGAACCTTGTAGCCCCATTGTTCTTTTCTTTTCAAAGTTTGTGTTGTAAGGTTATCTAACAATTTTGTTCAAAACTAGTAGATGATCCTATACTAGTTCAATTTTAAAATATAGCCTTGGTTTGTTATCCTTGAATCTTCAAGAGTCCTATTGTGTTTTTTTTTTATTTAGTCATGGAAGGCATTTAATAAATTTGTCCAAAATATCTAAAGAAACCTAAATTGCCCTACTTCCGAAATTTAGCGTTGTTTTATGTTCTTTGGAGCTTTTGAAGTCTTTCTATGTTTTTATTTTTAATGTTTGGGGTCTTAGAAGTTCCTTTGTGATTAAATTTCAAAATAAAGTCGTGTATTGTGTTTCTTAATCCATTATAATGGACACATTTAGCAAGTATGATTCAATGCCCTTGCTAAAAAATGACACAATCTTTATTTCAAAGAGGCAAAAGAAGTGTTGCAAATTGGGAATTTACAAGCCACTGTTACCGTGCTACGTCCGTCGAGATCTTGCGTAATATTTGAAATAGTTGTCTCCCTACTTTTGATTTATTTGCCGTCGCTGTCTTTATTAGATAGGTGAAAAAGTCATGCCAACTGGTCCAGACACAACATCAGAGAATCCTTGCCTTCCTTTTATTAGCCCGTTTGTAAGACATTATTACACCCATTTCTTCCATCTGAACCAGGAGAGGTATACCGGAAGCGTCGCTCGCTCTGGCCTCCTCTTGCTATACCTAATTCTTAGAGCTTCTCTCTTCCATTTTGGCCCGTCGCCCGTTGCCTGGTGCCCTAAACCAAGATCCAGGAACCGTAGACAAATTGAAATTGTACGGATATCGATCTTTCATTCTGAGTTTTAATATCTTAAAAGGTTGGTAGCTTTTTTCTTTCTTTCTTGTTGCTGATTATTGATTAGATTTTCGCATTTCAATAGGATCATCAAATGGTCATGAGTCTCTTTAATTGATGCAGCATTGTTCCAGGGTGCCAGAATATTATAGCTAGAAAATTGGTTCCACAATAGAATTTGTTTCTAACTTTAAGAATTTTTGAACACGAAGCAGCAAAGAAATTATCCATGATAAATTAAAGCTCGGATATCTAATCAGTACCCCCCATCAAATTAATGAATTAGTCCTCTGTCCGAGTGTCGAGGGGATGGAAAGGCCGGCCGAGCACTTGCCGCCGGACCCGAACCGGATCCCTTCGTCGGTGTTCGCGCGGACGAAGTCGTCGACGCCCATGGAGTGGAGCGCCGCGTCGAACGAGTCGCTGTTCAGCATCCACGTTGTCAGCTTCAACGGCCACGCGGCGGAGGCGCCGGCGTTCGCGATGGACGGCAGCTTTCCGAGGCAGTCTGGCGAGTCTTTCGCGTTCCCGATGACGACGACGGAGGCGGCCAACGCGGCGGCGATGAAGGAGGTAATGAGCATCAATGCAGAAGAGAAGGCGCGCAAAGAGGGCACCGATCGCAGCTTGTCCCACCGCTCCGACGAGTCTTTCGCTTTCCCCGTGTACGTACGCATATATCCTCTCCTGTATCCTCTTGTCGTTTTACGTGGCGGAACTTGAGAATTTGAATCCAAAATACGCAAAATGAATTGAGAACAGATTGACTGGCGAAAAAACTGGCGTTGGCTCGAAGAAGGTGGACGCTGCAGGAGATGCAGAGAGTGGCGAGCCGCAACCGGAGACCCAAAAGACCACAGAGCAAAAGGCAAGGTTCTCCTGCTTCTCCTGTTTTCCATCCTGCTGCTAACGTACAACACAAAATCCCAACAAATGTAGGTTTGCTTTATCTCATTCATTGCATAGATTAATTTGCTTTCTAATTTCTATATATTCATTCGACGGATTTGAATTGTGCATACGTTACTTTGTTCTCATTCTAAGAGAGAAGGTTTTCATGTCAGATGTGACTCTCTAGTGCATATTCAGGAATGAGAAGACGCTGACTGCGATCACACATAGTGATTTAAGAATATATTGTTGCAATGAGGCCACGACATTTTGGGCTTTTGTGGCATCCCAAGCCAATGCACTCATGATTATATTTTTCGGCGAGTTTTTACCTAATTACGTCTTTTTGGGGGAAAAAATATATATATTCACGCTTATACAAATCTTCTCTAAGTTTGTTCAGGGTTGGTGGTGGTGGAACTTTGGCACGAGGCTGCTGAGTTTGTTTTATCATCTGCCTCGATAACTGATGATAATGACATTACATTTGCCATTTTCGTATTAATTTTTCAGATTGTAATGCACATGGTCGAAATTTTTTTTTCCTTCTTTTAATTGTAGCATTCGAAATAAAACGTATATATGATAGAATTTCCAACATCTAACTAATACATATATCCACGTAATAGCGGATACACGATCTAGACCACCCTAGACACATTCCTTTTAAATGCATGCGGTAACCTAACAAACCTAGTTATATAAACAAAAAAAATTATCCACTGGGCTAGCAAACATTTACAATTTCTATTGAACTACACATTCAACTTTTAGAATTATCTCAATCGAACATCATATTTTTTATATTTATTCAATCATACATCTCTTTTTAAAGATATCCTTGTTCAAACTACTAACGCCTAACGTCCACACCAAACCAAACAAATTTTAACGAAACACATTTAATTAAGCTACCGAACTACCTTTACGCGCGCGCTTTCTAAAAGATTATTTCCTTTTCACGCAACTGCCTCCAAGTTTTGTTGCCCTAAACTCCTATTTCACGTAGTTGAACTTCTCATCCTTTCATCCTTTAGCATCAGCGACAACCTAGAGCTTGCAATTTGAGAAATGGGTTTTTCACAGCAACGGTCGTGCAACGTAGAAGGTATTCTTCCCGGTAGAAAGTTTTCGCCATTCAGGTATCTCCTACTATCTCACATGTTTGTCCTCTTCGTCTTCTATAAATTTATACTAGGTTTTGGCTTCTTTATTTTAAGAAACTATAATCCATATTTTTTGCAGTGAGCCTATCACATATAAACTATCATCTTCTCTGTCAAGATTTTATATTTTCTATTGAACAAGCCTTTTGTAAATTTTTCACAAAGTCATTTATCAACATAGATATATCATATTCGCTCAAAAATGACACTCATGACTTCCTGACATTATACGACCATTAATAAATTTTAGACAAAACTCATTGATGACCTTCGACTCCTCAAAATTAACCCAAATTTGGACTTTTGTATTCTTAGGACCTTGAGTCTAATCATGTTCTCAAATTTTGATTACAACCCCTAGATAGATCATTGAAAGTTTTAAAAAAAATTTTGTTCTGTATTGTTGACACAAAGTTATTGTTGTTCACTATCCAATATTACTAATGAATTCTTAAGATTTAAAATATTCTATGTTAAAATTTTCATATTCTGAAATATATACGACCAAGAATGAGTTTTAGTCAAAATTCATTGATTACCTTTAGCTCTTTAGAATTAACTCAAGTCAGGTCCAATGTATTCCTAGGAGTCATTTGATTCCAACCATGTCATCTAACCATGGTTACACAACATAGGATTCTATGAGTTTCTAAAAAATTAACCAACAGTTTGTATTTTTGTCACATAGTCATTATTGGACATAAGCCTATTCTATTCATTAAACAACAACATCAAATGTTGATTACATCACATGGTGCTACCTACATTTCAAGAATGCATCACATTATGAAGTTAGGGGAGGGTTGCTACCTATCAAGAACACATCACATGGTGCTACCATTGATCGGATTAGCGGTCCAAGCATTTGTAGTGGTTAAGGATCATTAATTAGCTTATGCGGGATTGATTGTAATGGACTATATGAACTTAATTGAGCTTGCTCAATCATAATTATATATTTTTACTTGGATAATATAATTTACTTTATCTAAATAAATAAATAAATAAAAGTAAACATACATCACCTTTTTCTCCTTAAACATATAATTTACCTTATCCAAAAATATGCAAGCATATCATCTCACAGTAAACACATCATCTAATAGCAAACAGTTGCACATCTGTTTATCTATACAAATTACACATTAAATTATGTACAATAGTTTGATTTCATGTAAATCATATCTGCTGGCCTGACGTCATCCTGTTTCATATACAGGAAATGGATGTATTTAATCAAATAAAACTAAAATCTTCTCTTATGCTGCTGAAATATGTATATGCCTAATTTAGCTGCCAGTAAGCACTCTTTCAGTGGAAGTCCCACAGATCTTTCTGAAATAAAATAGGTTCAAGCAAACAGTGTTGGAAAATTGGTTCTGAACCAATAAATTTGGAAGATCATTCAAGTGAGTTTTATCTAATAAAATTGAAAATTAATCAAAAAATTGAAATCTACATTTTGAGTTGATAATTTTAAAATATTTAATTATTTAAAATCAATTTCAATTGAAAGAGAGATTAATTATTAAAATGGGCCCGAATAAAAATCTATTATGGAATGGGAAATAAAATTGTCCTACATCGAAAAGGAAAGGATATTAATGATTCCTTATATTATGTTTTGTATTGTCAGAATTTAATTGGTTCAACTCAACTCGTGCTCGGATCCAGCCAGGGAGGTGCATAGCATCACATTGGGTGCACTAGGGCGCAATTTGCATGCACACATCGTCGTGAGGAGCTTCAGGAGACTTACCAAGTGGCTCACACTAGTCAGAGTGCACGTGGCAATGCACACAGTGGATGGATTGGATTCACCCAAATAAAGAGTCAGTGTGATCCTTTAGATGGTACTCGATCTGAGTCGTTGAGTTCAAATTGGATGACTCAGATGCATCTAGGTGAAGGGGCAAAGTGCTCCTTTAGATGGGACTAGATATGAGTTGTTGAGTTCAAAACGGATGACTCAATGTGAGTCTAGGTGAAAGGTCCAAGTGCGTGCTCCGGATGCCCATCAAACATGGCCTAATTCAAAATGGGTGGATAAGATCTAATTGAATCAAGAGCCCTTCACCTGAGTTGAGGCTGAGCTCTTTCAATATACCAAGATGCACTACATAGCTGATATACAAGCACACTTTGTTACTCTTATCTGAAAAAGAAATATTTCAAGTGGTCAAGCAACCTGGTAAATTACAGATTCATACACTAGATGGCTTTCGAGTCAAATTTCTTTTGTAGTTTTTACAGCAAATCAAACATGACCTACTCAAATCATTGGTGGACTACTTTCATGCAGGCTGAACGCACTTAGGGTCATTAAATTAGTTAGAGCAGTTGGATTACCTTACACCACTCATTCTGAAGATGGAAGGGGCACACAAAAGCAAAACAATTGATTTCCCCCTATTACTCAAGCGCATCTGCCCATCAAGCTTATCCTTAAATCCTACCCATTGGGCCACAAGCTATCTTATCAATCATCATTGAAGCTCATCAGTTTCTGTTTCTTAAGAGGCGTAGCCCTATTGATTGCTACATATATGCTTTTGAGGTTGTGAACTGGTGCAAGACCAAAGAAGAGAGGACACTGTCATAATCAAAGCTAGACTAATATGAAACTTTTGACAATGTGAAATGGAATGCTCTTGGGCAACATTTAGCTGCCAGATTTTCCTCAACTTGGATTTCTTGGATCATGTAGGTTCTTTCCTCTATGCATGGTGTAGAGGTGGTAAACAAAGGCTGACCATTGCTCCGGGTATGGGAAGGGGGTGTGGCAACCGTACCTAATCATCCTGCCCATAAGATGCTCTTCAGAGGATCTTCAAAGATAGTGATTCTAGGTGTTTCATGATTGTGCTATTCTCAAGGTTTTTTTTTTTTTAACAATTTGCAAGTGGCACGTTCTCTTTTCAAAAGTGGTGGCAGAAGATATTTGTAAGCTTCATATTAGCTCTCGGCATTCTCAACATTTAGTGGTCTACATATCAACTAGCAAAAGTCATTCTTTTCCTATTTGGGAAGCAATGAAAGTTAGGAGAATAACTTACAGAAATCTTTGGCTGCTCCTTGAAGCCTGTCTATTTTCCACCTTGGGTTTCAGGTTAGGAGGTCGACAAACCTAAACAAGGGCTACTATATAGGACTGTTTGATCAACAAAGTGATAGGCAAAATTGAACCATGACAGGAAGCATTTCTATTGATTGGTGGGCAGGCGGTGCACCTTAGTGAACAACCTTCTTTACTCTAAGATTTTGTGCCAGTCAAACTACATCATCCTAGAAGAATTCTGCTTCTTTAGATGAGATGGCATGTTGGACACAGGTGGAATCAAATTGATGCTTGTCCTACACATGAAAAAGCATTTTCTAGGTCGAAGAATTTGTTCTACTAGCCTTAAGTAATCAATAAGTGAGGTTCCATTCTAGCATGGATGATGGCATAGTGACTCCACACCAACAATTTCCTGAATGACTGTTGCGCAAAGAAGATGATGGCTACACATGATTTCTCTTTCTTTACAGTATTTCATTGGGTATCATGTTTAATCATCTAGTAAATCTTGTTAATCTTCAAAAACATTTCAAGACGGCTTCACATATATTGGATGCAGCTTCCCAATTTGACTAATTGACCAATGACCTGGATATTGAAAAAACCACGCTGGTGATTCAAGCCATCCCATGCCTCCACTCCCCTTCGACATTCTCCCAGCAATGGCACCTTCTCATCTGGCTTAACTTACTCTAGACTCTCTTATAAAGTTCAGATGGATGCTTCCCATTCCTTTATTTGGTCTGTTTATGATTGATTGAAGTTTGGATTATCACCACATTGACGGTGCACAATAAGCTTAACACAGACATTGCTACAGGGCTTGTTGGAGGTGGATCCTCATTGTGTACTATGTAACTCCAAGCTCACGTATGTGTACTCTGCTAGGACCGATTGGACCCTCCTCTCCTATTTCAATTGTTCCTAGAGCGGAAGGGTAAATATTGATGCATGGTTTGCATAAGCAGAATCATTGTTTGTTCACGCTTGGCTGCCTTCCCGACTAAAAACTGAGAATGGAGAGTATTTCAGAACCAACCGATGAGGGTCATGGATGTTCTTCGATGACACTCCTTACCTGGCGATAAGAGTTTCTGTTCACACCATAGGGGATCCCCTTTCATACTCTTCAGACTAAACAACTCATAACTACACTAAACTTAGCTTCCTGTTTCAATTTCTATTGGCTTTTCCATCATATACTTGTTTGCCTTTGGGTTTACTACTGTTTTTTTGGTTTACCAGAATTTGTTTGATGCATCTTGGGTTAATCTTTATTCACCCTTACTCTTTTCAACAAAAATCATAAAAATACCTTCAAAATCTAATCCAAAGACCTAGATTGATCAAAAAAAAATTCTAAAAGGGCTTTGATTTATTTTAATCAAGTGTCTCACACCTCATATTTAGCTAAAGAGAAAATGCCCATATATTGTAGTTTGAACCGTTCAGGACGGGGATGAAACCAAATCATATGTGAACCGATCTCGAAAAAAAACTCATCTTCCCAAACCCGTCAACCTACCCGCCCAAACCCACTTTTGTTCTTGTTTTCAAAACACCTTGGATAGTTTCGTCTATTACTTCTGACTATTCGATACAGATTTTGTTAATCTTTACACAACTATCCAATGGCTAAGGGCTTCTCTTGTGCTCACAAGGAGTAGGTGTGAAACCTATGATGGAATCACAATATTGTAGCATACCAAAATTAGAGCTGTCAATTTAGGTTGGACTCATTGGGTTGGCTTGCCCACCAAACAATTTAAATGGATTGAATTGAAATTTTATCAATTCCGTTTAAAAACGGGCCTAAACAGGCTAGCCCGCACTGATTGCGGGTCCAAGCAAGCTGACCCGAGGGTTGAGAAGAAAAAAATTCTAAAACTTAAAACTAAAGTGGAAAATTCAATGGGCTCGCCTAATCGACAACTCAAACTTAAAAATTCCAACATTATATATATAATATATATATATATATTATGGGCTCATGGGTTGGCTCGCCTAACCTGCAATCCACTTTGGGTTGGTTTACATTGGAGATTTCCCAACCCGCCAAGCTAGCGGACCAACCCTAACCCAATCCGCTAGATGATGAGTTTTTCACGGGTTGGCCCACCCCGTCATAGGCTAGCCCGTCTGATAGCTCTAACCAAAACCTTAAAACATAAGGGAAGGTTAGTGTAAAACATGATTTTGTTATATGTTGATTTTCCTTTTTTCGCATTCCTTTCATTGTGATGGTACCTGACTATTCAATGAGCTAAAAGACTTGTTTTACTAACTCTATACCCTAATTAACATACACAAATAAACCTTCACTTAGAATGTGTCACAACTCAAAATAATCCCAAAGCAGCACACACTTACTATTTGGCAAATGAATAATAAAATCCATGGTGTGCATCTAGTTACTCTATATTAATTTCTACAGTAATTCCATTATGTCAATCAAATACAATGCTCAACGTCCTAGATCAATGACAAAAATTTTTTGCAAGTGAAGTAGGAACCACTTTCATGGTCTATACACTCTACTTTGATTATTGTAAATGCCAAAGGGAGTAATATATTATTAGTGTTGAGGGTGATAGCCATCAAAAGCACACCTGGGTACTTGCCACTTAGGTGTGTGCCATCTACACCTAGTACCTTCCTTAAATGTGATTGTAACCCTCATGCACAAGTACAAAAGTCAAAACCTTTTAAAAAATATTAGCAATGCTAATTTTAACGGTTACATATGTATTCACATCGAGGTACCTTAACTCCCTCAGGTACCCAAGGAGTTTATTATAGGATAAGTCATCTAACCTTTGAAGTGCCTTTTACTTAGCAATGTAAATCTTCTTAGATGAAATATGAACCAAAAGCTTATTTGCATATCTCTTACTATTATTTTAGGCTTATAGTTATGATTACCAACTATGAAATAGCAAGCACATCTTGTTAAAGTAATATGCAAGGATGAGAAATACCAATGGAGACTAGATGTAATGGGCACCTTAGACTTTACAATTACAAAATTTGTAGAAAAACACTAATGAATATGCAACACGACTTTAAATGATCATTCTACATGTACATCTTCTTTCATTGTATTTGAAGAGGGGATCATATTTGGACTCCAGTCAACTTTTCCATCTAGATAGCATTTGAGATGCTTCAATATCGAGAATAACTCCATGGATAATGGTTCATCCTTATTTTAAATTACACAAAAAAATGGGCATTTCATAGCTTGTTCAGAGTAATTCGACTCCTTGGCCTATAAAGGATGCAATACATGGTTCATTTTTAGAATTTGACGAGTTAAGGTTGATCTAATAATTTTGGCTAAATTTCAAGTTTGAGACAACAAAAAAAAACTATTTCAAAGGAATAAAGGACCACATTAGATTGCTTGGTCGTAGAGTTGGAACTATTTTAGGTCTATCTAACAGTTTTGACCACAATAGTATGCTCCAAACAAAAAAAGTAAAGAATAAAAGAATAGTAAGACTTCAGAGGTTCTAATGAACACAGTATAGTTTGTTTAAAAATTTTAATCAATTTAGGTCCATGTAGCAATTTTAGTCAAAACTAGATGAAGATTTTCTAGAACTCCAATAGAAAAAAGGAGAATATAGATGATGACTCTACAAACTTCAAGGAACATAATGCATGATTGGTTAAGGGATTTCAACGAGTTTAGGGACACATTTAGCAGTTTTAATTGAGAGGGTAGGTTTTTCGAGGGTGAGGTCATGTGATTTGAATTTTTCTTGAAACCAAGTGGGCTCACCTACATGGATTGAACCCATGCACAATCTTTGGGGTATTTTCATGAATGTCGGGTGTTGTTTGGGTAAATAGGAATTCAGAATAAATGAAAATTAGTGGTGTCCCCAAATAGAATGCTACAAAGGGCATTTGCAGCTTGGTGGTTTGTAAATAACATTTGCATTTATATTTCTTTAAATGACTGCAGATGTAAGTACATTATTTAACAGTTTATTTTTACCATTTATTTGATATCTTAATATGATATCTTATTTTTCTATATTCATTTTTTCTTGATGTCTTAATTATATGAATATATATTTCAATGTGTTCTCATATTACAAATACCATCTGCAGCCATTTCAACTTGCAAGTAACATTTGCAGCTTTTAACATTGACTGTAATTTGCAGCTAGCAGGTTGTTTGTATCACATAGCCTATTTAAAGGTCAAAAATGGTTATTCTGATGTGATAATGAAGATTAAATATATATCTTTCACTCTTTTGAGTACAGAAGTAACAAAAGTAAACAGTAAGCCACACTATCTAGTTAAGCTTGCCTATGTTTAAAAATTATGTATTACTACTTTGAGCTAGGTCAAGAGTAAACAATGAATTAACAGCATATAGTGGAAACTCATTTCTTTTATTTTGACGGGTGGAAACCTTGACATATGATTGAAAATGCATATGGTGTTAATCATTTTGTTACCTTAGCTTGTTGATAGTTTTCTAGCATTCGGCGGTACTGATGTCGTGCTTCAGGGCTTTCTGTCACAGATATGACCCTTGAGAGAGCTTCATCTAGAGCTTTATTGACCTTTTCTTTGCGGAACACCTTGTTTATGTCATCTTCTTCCTCTTCATCAATAGATTTTGGTTCAGCATGATACCCTCGCAATCCAACTCCTCTCTTATACCAACGTAACATGATCTTCTCTAGGATACCAACACTCCAGATAAAGTCTTTGTATTTCTTCCTTGCTAGGTGAGCTCTTACATGGGCCTGATAGAAAGAAGACAAAAGACTGAAATGTAAAACAAGTATATTTTCTTTAAGAAACCGATTGCTGAGTACTACCTTTCTAAAAAAAATTCTTTACACAAATATGTTTTCACAAAGACTTAAGTAGCTATCAGAAGTAATCTCTGGTCTAATCTTCCAACCTGAAGAATTTTGCATTTCAGTGTAACTTTTCTTGCAAATCAGTTGGCAACATCAGTAGACAAATTGCTCATGTACTTTTTCTCGGGACTTGGCATCTTACTCTTGGGACTTGGAACTTGGCATCAGTAGACAAATTAGGTATGTTAATGAACTAGAATTCAGCACAGGTGTGTATTATATCACTATTCTTACAAATTTGTGCAATTTGAACAGTAAGAATATCATGTTAGTATATGGAATTTGCCTAGAGAAAGGCTAGAAGAAAATCCCAAGTATAAGATTATGGAGTGTAATGCACGAGTTACATTATGTCATGTCTCATGTTGCACTTTACTATCTCAATTTACAAATATCTATTTTCATAATTAACATCATCCACTGTAGTCTTTTCTGCATCCGCCACCTTAGCGGCCCCATACGGTCGGCCCCACGACCATCTGTGAGGAGGTAAATCGAGAAAGTGCAGTTGGT
>JBBMKF010000112.1:7467163-7489732 GCA_037834155.1 Curcuma caesia | reverse complement strand
ATTAAATAAATGTTTATTTTATGTCTAAGAATTATTATTTATTTCCTTGCTTCCGCTTGTTAAACAGAAAAGGATATCTTAAATTGTGTTATGTTAAAGTACGTAACGTCTCCCTATTAGCATAAGAATGAGGGGGATGTTACAGTTTTACCTCAAAATTGTTTTAACATTCAATAATAAGAATGGAACAGAAGAACAATCTGAAAGTATGATCTATAGCTCTAGTTGCCTAACATCCTAATAGCAAACTATCTCATAGTAGAAATAGAAAACATGAGGTCTTATGTCATTCACCAAAGGTACATCTGTTATCTCAATTAAGTAATCACCCTATGTTTAAATCAAAGGGAATATCTATCGTTAATCATTTATACTGCTTTTTTCTTAATTCATTTCTTTAACGTTTTTTGATAATCCGTGTCTATGCTTCACCCGACTAATCCTGGGGGTAGATGACTTTCTCCTTGGTTTGCCTATCAGATAAATCCGGAGCACAACTTATGTACACGAGGCCGACCTCCAAAATATTCATCCCTACTGAAATTCGAACTCTAGTTCTCTTGCTTGTTCCCCTTAAGTGCTTTACCATTGCACCACACCTGTGGGGATAATTCATTTCTTTAACTTGTTTATTCATTGTATCATTTGGAGGAGTTACCAAGTTCTTAAACATTTTATACAACTAAAAGGACATTCTAGAATACAAATGATGGCAAAAAACTTTGTCATTTTAACTACACTTGTAAGTATACTATGGCCCAATATTCCTCAGTAATTTCTAGTGGTGGATGATAAAATTTCAATCTCTCTTATCCCTTGATTGCATTGATTCTACTTTGTTGTAAAAGGCGCACAAAGTCTATTCAAAGAGGAGAGAAAGCAATGTAACCCATTGCAATTGGGTTTCTTCTGCAATTTGCTCTAGATACGTCTAAATTTCAACCAACCAATAGAGATACCATTACTGCCAAAACTAAAGAACAACATATAAAGTAATAAACTTTGTTTTTAAAGTAAATATTGCAAATTAATGCAGATATTAATATGTTTCATGTCACATATATCATTACATTGTTTGTTAAGAAAAAGATAAAATGTAGTCTAAATTAAACCAATGTTTAAAATCTAAAACTTTGTTGGTGTTTAAGTCTTTGACCAAAACGATAAAATTTTCATATTATGTCATGTAGTGTCAATATGATTTTGATACTTATTTACTTTTAAATATAAATCTATACTAATTCTAAAAACTTATTTCTATTAATATTTGAGAATAATAATTTATAAAATATTATAAGAACTCAACCATCTTGCTCATCCAGAAGGAGTGTCGTGCATCTGAAGAAACTCATAGTATTGATGTTGATTTCTCTGCATGTCCATCAACGATGTCTTGATTCACCACTAAGAATTGGACTTACATTGACACCATTGGAATTGGAATTGATACAAGCACAATATAAAGATACATATATGTGCTTAAGATCTAATTTAATGGACCACCATATGATGTATCAAAGCTACAAAAAAGGCTAAAAGCACGATAAACCTCAATCGAATTTAATCGTAGCTAAACTCTTTCATATATCTCAATAATCATGAGATTTATTTGTTCTGTCACCCTTAAATTGAGTTCATTGATACTAATTGTTGAAAGGTCTATCATCATGATCCTCATCCTAGGTTGTATGTATGTAATCTTGTTCACATGTCCAAGACTCAAGTATTGTAGTCAAGATAACAAAAGTTTCACTACTAGCTGGTGCATCTCCACTATAGTCGCCTCCATCAATAGTGGCACTACTATCAATATTGTTACATCATGTCAAACTTCTTGTTGGACTGTAGCATCATAAGCTCATGTTTTACATTAAGTTCTTAGTTCTTACTCATCAATTGCATAGAGCAGATTGTTACCAATCATTAATTTTCTCTTTCCTTTTTAGCTAGTTTGTATAAAATAAATTTGGAAGATTTCTCTTTCTTCCTCCTAGAGAATGTACGAACTTTTGCATTCTCTTAATCTCTGTATTTGGTTGTGTTTGAGGTTAAGACGTTCAAAAATGTCTTAGTCAAGATCCACACAACAGAAATTTTCGATTGAAAGCTATGTTATCATCATCTTCCTTATCAGCATCTCCTTTAGCTTGCACTTGTTCAATTTATTATTTATTTATAATTGCCCCGGGCAATGGTGCAATGTTAAAACATTTGGCAGATTAATTAAGTACCCATGGTTCGATTTCCCAACTACGATGCATTGCAAGGCATTTTCCTCCAATGGGATAAAAACCTAGGTCGTTGACAATTAGATGAGGAGTTGCACGTGCTTCCGAATTTACCTTGGTGGGCAATGGAAGATTTCCTTGTAATATTTTTAAATTAATTTAGTATATATTAAGTTGACTTAACTAGTTTAATACAAGGTTTAAAATTCTGAGCTGTCTCGGAATTTCAGTTTATAACCGATGATACGGTTTCTTTACCATATTGTGTTGTGTCGATATAGTTTCCATACTTTTTAAATATAAAATATACTAATTAAAAAATATTTTTATTAATATTTGATTGCTATAGATACTTACTATTGATCTAGATTAGATATTATCAGATAAAACTTTTGATATTTATTGAGTAAAAGTTAATTTAAGGTTCCCTGAAGTTCATTTAATACAGATTAAGATTTAGTTTGAATTTATCTTGATCAATTTAAAATTAAACTAAATTATATAAAAATAATTTAATTCATTAGTAGAAGTATATTTTATACTGTTAGAAATTATATATTTTATTTTTCCTAATAATATGTATCTTTTATCCTTAAAGATGTTTTTTTCTCCCAATTTACTTCTTGTGGATGAATCAATTAACCCTGAACAAATGGAGGAAAATAAATTATATATTTTTTCTTTCATAAATGGACAGAGAAAAAAATTAAGGGAGGAAAAATAATTAATAGACAAAAAAGAATTACCTGCAAAAATAAAAAAATTAAAAAAATAACGGTTGCGAGCCGCCATGATCCGCTACGAGGTCGCAAATGCCTCCGTGACCTACCATGAGGCGGTGACCTCATGATTCCGAGCTCAATACCATGCCAGTCGGCAAGTAAAATGATAAATTTTGTTCGTGCCAACCAATACAGCTCAAGATCTTATACCTTGATTTAATATAGTAATGTCGCTATCCCCCCTTTATAATCTATGGATGTCAAATTGAAAGTACAATCATGGTTTAAAATTTCAGACTGTACCGCTTGATACAAGAAAATATTTCATTTCGCCCATCGATCGACACTGGTATGCCCGAGGTCTGGTGGTCGCTGCAGATGCATCGCGCGAGCCCTACGACTGTCGCGGTTGCGTGGCCCATGTCTCGCGGGCCCCATGGCCACCGTGGAGGTGTCGTGCCCCGCAGTCGCTGGGCTGGCGGCAGAAAAGGAGACGCTGGCGAGAACTTAATTTTTAATTAAATAGCTTTGATTAATTATATCAATCAACATCTACCAATAGTATGGATAATTTAAATAGGCTTAACTAAATTCTAATAAAATTATTTCATTAATTTAATATTTTTTAAAAAATATTTTTATTTAAATATTTAGATAAAATTATTATTTTTAATTAATAATTTTCTATTTAAAAAATACCGAAACCATATCGTTTTGGTCCATGATCAAAACCTTAGCATGGGTTTAGATTTTAAACCATGAGTACAATGACCCATGCAACCTCGTGAATCCACTCAAGAAGGCTACTAAATACTCCATTGTTGTGAATACTAGAATTTGTTGTCAAATTGTTGCCACCAAACCACCACTGTCCCTTTGTAACTCATGAACGCCAAATTGAAAGGTCGAAACCCTCCAACATTGTAGATCCACATAGGCAACTTACTTGAATCCTTAGTGACCTAGCTAAGCCGCATAGGTAGCTTACTTGAGTCCTTTGTGATCATTGATATCATTGGAACCTGTTGCTAAACCATATTGTTGAACCACCTCCATAGCAGATGTCACTAGTATAGCTTCAATTCTTCTCCAATAGATGAGTATGCTTTCTCCTCAATTCACACGCATATAGCCTTTCTCATCTCCTCTTCCTCCCCCCTTAACTTACAAAATCATTACAACTTGATGGTTAAATTTAGAGAAGATTTATTTGGGTTCCATCTGTATTGACAGCTATTAATAATTGCATCTTTGTATCCTTAGTACAGTAACATTATTCTACCATGGATGGGGAGTATAGTGAATAAACCCTTTGCAACCTTGTTCCATGCATTGAACTATTTAGTAGAATATGAATGTTTATTCACTATTCCAGTCCATCACTATTGAGTGGATGGGGAGCCACTCAACACGGCTTGAAATTCCAGTCCATTGTTCAAACTCATGCTTGTTTCATTACTAATGTGTCAATGCTAAGTATCATTTTGATTTTGCTGATGAATTTTAGGGATTTGTTTCAATAGCAGCCTATTATCAATCTCCAACTAAGTGTACAGGTCACATTAATTTGTTTTCCACTATCAATCTCCAACTACTTCGCTTAAATCTTGACATGTATAAATCATATCAAATTGTTTTAATGGGAGATTTAAGATACTAATTGATAAAATTAAAAGGAAACCTAATAACAATAATACATTTTTTCTAATCAACCAATTTCTCTATCCTTTCATCTGCTTAGTTTGATGTTGTGCTCCTCTTGCCTAGCCTTTTGCTTGTTGATTCCTCTGTTGAGTATAATAACCAACTAACCCTCCAATACTATAAATATTGCTTCTCTTGGAGCATAGAAAGACCATGAAAAATAAAAGTGGAGTGATATAGAGAAATTAAAGACATTAACCTTTCCTTCATCTCACTCCTGATCAAATGACTGAAGAAAAAAAACATATCTTTCTCATTTTCTAGCAGAAGAAAGGAGTTCCCAGCCATGGGCCGGCTTGAACAGCCCATGAAGAAGCCATGAGTGGCAATGCACAAGCCATACTACCTAGCTTTGTCCCACTCATCCACGTCGCAATGGCTTTTCCACAAAAGCAACAAATATTTCCGAATAGCATGTTTCTTTATCCTTTAAACTCTAAAGTATGGTGATGTTGCAAGAAGTGCACCGGCAGTAAAGATTTTGCCTAAGAAGCATGAGTATCAATTGTCACCAGGACACAAGGATTCAATTGTTGCAATGAGGATGGTGTTGGACATTAGGAGGCAAGAAGAGTGCTTGGACTGGTCTTAGAGAAATAAGGGAATAGAGGAGTGTAGATGTTGAAAGGAGAGAAATCTAGTGCTGGTTATGGTTCCACAAAGGATGCACTTTGAAGTGGCTAGGGATGCACAAGTCCTAACCCCTGTGCTGCTTTTGGATGTAAGTAGAGGAAGACAATGGATTGAAGAAGTTTAATGATAAGGACAGAGAAGAGGATGATGGCAAAGTTTAGGTCACTATCATCACACATAAAGCAGTCACAGCGAACTGTCCTTGTCTTTGTTGAAATATGAAACCGCATCGAAGAGATGTTGATAGCGAGGATGGTGAGGAAAGTTTAGCAGGAAAGATTAGTTTTTTTTTTTACTAAAACTGAGTAGATTAGGTTTTCTCTTTTTTTTCCCGAATATCACCTTTTAGAAAAAACATGCAAATTGACATCTTTAGAAAAGAAATAATTTGAATTTCACCATGAGCTAGAATTGAAAAAAACTCCTACAATTCGTGGCAAAAATCAGAACAGAATATAAATAGATGACATCTAAACCAACCCTCAAAGTTCAAACTACTTTAATATCTATTTCCACATTGAAATTTCTATAAAATATTAAAGCAGCCAAAGTTTAACTAAAAACTTAATGTCAGGAAACTATTTTCTCCTAGCATAAATGTACAACAATATGAAGTTTCAGGAACTCAGAGGTAAAAAAAAAGAAGTGGCATGAGAAAATTGTTTACCTTTGTACTTTCAGAAGAAAAAGACCATTGTGGAGAAACTTCATGTATAGTAAACAGGCATAGTAGTGGAACTGTCAAACTTGAATCTGTTTGGAGAGGTCCTTCAAACTGACTCGGACAACACCATATATCAGAAAGGCAAACATTATCTCTGACTGTAAGCAAAGATATTTCTGTTCCTAGTATTGGACCACAATTTGCCAAACTATCATTTACTTCCGAGGTCAAGCATTGCTGATAAGATGATTCATCTGGACAACCCCAAGCATCTGAAGCTCAATGGAATACAAATAAATACATCATGATCATAACTACAGCTTGTTCAAGGAAAAATGCCAAAAAGTAGGTTAAAAATACCACATTTCAGCCTAATGTTAATCAAAGTTTCATTGACTGGAAACTTTTAAGGAATAATTCTAAAGGTCGGTTGAGAGGCAATTTGTCCATCTTCTACCGATTCTCTCTTGTTACAAGTTACTCTTCATTCACCTTGTTTTCACAAATGATCAAAGGAGTTCTGTCAAGGATGTCAACATGCAACAACAGAAGAAACTGCTGTTTTCTCTTGCTGTTTATGTTGTTGAGATTGGAAGAATGTATTAAGGCAACAATTACTCCTGGCAGCCCATGTTTATTGTTCATCAATGAAAATTACATTTTAAACCTTGTAATACATCGTATTTACAAATAGGTTCCATGCACATGTTTCCTCCTCAAGCCCAACCAAAGATATTAGGAAACTCAAGTTATTATAGATATACTCAAATTGACCTTTAAATATTAGCAAATTAGCTAAAAGTCATTGGCAATTTACTAAGATTCTACCTCTCCCAGGTGAAGTTACAGTTGATCTTCATGTTTTGTCCTAAGCCTATGTGCATGAGAACTTAGTTGTAACCATACAACTTCAACTGTTGAGGAGCATGCCCCAAACTTGATCATCAGTTTTCACATGTATTACTAAAGAATGCAACACACTAACGTGGATCTATGTTTGTGGCTTGCCCAAATAGCCTCAACGTAATTCATAATATAACAGTGACCTCAATCCTATTTTAATATAGAAAATCATTTTTTGGAGCATTCTTCCATAAAATTCAATTTTTGAACCTCAAAAAATTGACTAACAATGCGTAGTGTGAATTATATATTTGGTTTTGTAGCAATGAGATAATTCAATTTTTAGCCAATCCTCTATACCTTCCTTGGTCATTTAATGGTTCCCTTGTCCTACTATATATTATATACAAATTCATGGGATATTAACTAGCATAGCTCCCAGCATAATAGTCTCCTTCACATATCATGACCAAATTTTCAATAGTTATGCATTGGGGCTCATTGCATCCACCAAAAGATCATTATGGCCTCACTAATCACGACAATCATCTAGACCACCACAAGATTCATCAGGTCACAATTGAGCAGTCATTTGGATATGAAGGTAAAAGGCCTAGCTAGGAGAAGATATAGTCTTGTGTGATGTGAGATGGGAGTCTACGGTGGTGAATAGAGCTATAGATAAGATAGGAGTTGCATTGACTAGAGGCAGATGTGTGGCAAAGCTTTGACATAAGAAGAAGGATGAAGATAGTAATTAATAGTGTGCTAATTATATTAGAAAAAAAAGCCAATAGAGATAATAATTGGAAATCTAAGCAGTGATATTGATTGAGGAAGAATAGCTAGAGTTGTGCCGCTACCTATTTCTATTCGCAAAGAAAAGATCTTCAGCATAGTCGATGCAATTTGTCCCAATAAGAAGCCCTCATGGTTTAATTGGCAGGAGATGAATATTACTACTTCAAATTGCAATATAGAAAAGGAAACAATTTGGGATTTATGGTTGTGATGATTACAAGTGGAGATGAGGCAAATCAACCATGTGCAAGATGGAGATCTCTACTAGTCATAATCATGGTTTCAAATTTCGTACCGTGTAGGACGAAACATACTGAATTTATTGTCTCCCCCCCCCCCTCGGTAGCCTGACACCAACACAACAAACTGTCGCGGGATCACAGAGGCGCTGCGATCCCGCATTGACCTATGCGAGAACCTCCGCGATCCCGTGTAGCCTCCTCGATCCCACGTCACATCCGCGGAAATCGTTGGGGGACTTTGCGATCCCGCGTCGCCTCTATCGGATTGTGACGCCTCCATGGCCCCGCGGAGGTCTCAGCGGAATCGCGGGGGAGCTGCGACCTCCGCAGGGTCGTGGCGCCACCGCGATCCCACATTTTTTTTCTTTTTAAAAAATTATTTTATTATTTGTATTTTTAATTTTTTAATATTTAGATTAAAATTTTTAACTTTAATTAATATATTTTATATTTAAAAAAATACCGAAACATATCCATATGTCATGATACGGTATCGAAACCGTATCGTTCTAGTTGTAAACCAAAACTCCGAAACAGATTGATATTTTAAACCATGATCACGATAAGAGAGTTGAACATGAAAGTGCACAGATCCATAATTTCCAGAGATATTTGGAATAAGCTTAAGCGACATTTATTAGGGAAGATGTATCAACTATGCTATACCGAGATTGGTAAAAATATTAGGGCATTGATCGTCTATGGTAGTCTCCACTACTTAAGTTTGTTATTATTAATGTAAAATACTTTTTTTTAACTTTGTCATACATTGTATTTACAATTAAGTTCCTAACATATGCATTGAGAATAAAAATTTAGAGAGAAGAATTTTTCCCTATGAAGTTTTACTGCTTGCTCAAAATAATTCCTCAACTTCCATTTCATCATCCCTAAAATTTGATTTTGCCTTTGTAATACCCCTCTTCATTAATAATCATAGAGAGGTTTTAAAACATGATGACATGAGCACGTCCACATGCTCAATAGGCCTCCTACTAGGTGGTGACCTAGCCTTCAATGCATCTGTGAAGTGAATTCATGGTGTGCACAAAGAGGCACAACCAAAGGTTGGAGGCCGATGCATGGCCTTTGCCGCCAGGGCTGCAAGACATCTTAGTTCTTGCCTACCACTTGTCAGCAGCCCTAGGGTGTGTTAGTTGATTTAAAACTCTCTCTTCTTGACTGACACCTTACAGTTGATGCCCCTAACCCCTAACTAGCCTGGCCCTCAAAGGCACATGTCAAAGGCATCAAACGAGAAGTGGCTATCTTAAGTTCTTAACAATGGCCATAATGGCCAAGTCACAACCAAAGTAGGAGGCTCATTGAGCATGTGCCACAGGGGGTATTTGAAGATGAAATCAATGATGATGAAAGGAAAGACTAGGAACATTTTGAAAAAACAAAAGACCTTTGGTGAGGGGATGAATATATCATAAAGGGCAATTAGATGCTTTAATTCTCAAGTAAACTTGATAAAAATAATGATATTTTCTTGGCCTTGACAAATTTACTTTCATGTAAAACTAATTTCCTTAGCATCATCAAGGTGGTATGAAAAAGAAAGAAGTCAATTACTAGCCTATTCATCTAGATTAGATGGGATGCATACCTGAATTGTTCAACCAGCTATCGCTTTTGGGATCTTCTTTCAGATGATCATTATACCCTTGTTTAAGTTCAGTGAATGGAGTTTGAAGTGCTTCTACATTGTACTTACTCCTAGTTTCTTGAACCAGAAGTTCCTGCCTTTCCACATTAAAACTGCAACAAGGAAGATGATCCTTTTCAGAGGAAACAAAAGTATCCACCTCATCATCATCTAGATTTAATTGCTCTTCAAGCTTTCTCAATTCTTGAAAGTAATCTGGCAGCAAGAACTGATTACAAGATTCAGGCTTCTCCATTCCATTTATAAGGGGCATCTCAGCACACTTTCCATTGAATTTAGAACTAACTTCCCCTGATCCTTGGCTGGAAGAGCTTTGATGTGCTGTATTAAAATCCCTAGCATTAGAATTGAAGCATTGGGTTTCATCCTTAGTGATGCTGGCAATATATGTCAACGTTGGACAAATGTCGTTTGAGATGCTTAAGATTGAATCGGGCATATGCCTTCCCTGGATTGCACGTCAATGAATATATTCAAACCACCAGGTAAACAACTCAATTAGTTTTAGAAGCATGATAACAACACAAAGTCAAAACAAGCATAAGATTTTAATGATAAGTTGAGGGGAAAACTGGCACACTAAACTTAAAGAACCAGAAACCTTTATCTATATCTAACTTCATTGTCCTTAAAATTATTTGAAGATATGCATTTAGAAAGTTTCAACGTTACGCTTATATTTTGTACTTCACATTCAATGTAATTTACCAAGGCAAAGAAAATTATGGATTCATAATATTAGCACATTATATTAAAGAACTTCCATAAAAATCAACAACAATCGTAGAACATTTACGTTGACTAACGATTCAATAATTTGAGGGACACAACTTAAAAGCATAAAAGTAATTCACATTGTTCCTCAAGTTGGAAATCTATGATGTTTGGACTCTTCAACTACCCCTCACCCCCTGTCTTTATATTGACACTTCGACACTAACAATGTGAGTGGACTCTCAATAACTACATTGGTCATGAGTATAAATTTTTAGGAATAGAAGTATCAAGCACTTGAATCCACACCCTATTTAAGTGATAGATTTTTGGCCGATCCTTATTTTTCTATCTTCTCCTACCCCTACATAACTATATTTAGATAATATTAGTTCCTCTATTGTAGGTTAGGTTGATTGCATGGTTTTAATGTTTGACAACAATTTTAAGTGATTTGATTGCATTATCTTGGATTTGCATTTCCAATATCTACTATAGGCTATTGGATGACGTTAAGCTTAACTAAATTCAAACTGATTATCTTACCTTTGATTTGCATTTCCAATATGTATTATAGGCAATTGGATGATGCAAACTTAATTGGATTAATCGTATAAATCGAGTGATACTCACAACTTGTGACTATATCATACTTAAAGACTACCTGAGAGTTTGTATTTTGGGTTCAAGAGTAGATCTTGTATCAATAGAAAAAGTATCTAAGATGAGTCTAGTTACCTAGAGAGATTGTTCTTATATTCTATAGACTAGTAGTAAGGTAATTGAGTTAAGTTCCTTGCTTCCATAATACATATTGAGAATTACCTATTTTGATTTAGGGAATCAAATCATCGGTGAGGACTTTAACAAATGTATAGTAGGTCTTGAGATGTCTAATATGGTTACAAACCTTGAAGAGATCCTGTTTGGTGTTTTAGGTTATGTGGTTAATCATGGTTATTGGTTTTGGTTGGTCAAACATAGCTGGAAAAAAAAAACAAACTCTAGTTATAGAACAATTCATGGTCAAGTTAATAAAAGCAACACATTAGGTTCCAAATCTCATATTTACAAGATCTAAGTGGCAAAAATCTTGGTAGGTGACTAATGAAAACTTTCTATTCGGTGAACGAGGTGACTAATGACCTATTAATAGACTAAAATTTTCTATTTTATTCAAAACCAACACCACAATGTTTGTCAACTAAATTTGTCATCACTCGACTAGACCAAACATCTCTAGGAGACTAAAGTATTGTTAGGTGAATAAAAGTTGAATTTTAGTTTGTGCTACTAATCTTTTTTACTTGATCTTAAGAAACTAGTGTTGACTAATAAGCTAGTTCCTCTTAGAAATTATTTTATTTCCCTACTAAATGACTCACATTGTTTAAGTTTATTATGATTTATTTTCTTATTAATGGCTCATTGTTTAGGTTTATTATGATGTATTTTCTTTTAAAACAATGACATTATTATAAGTTATATATTTTATTAAATGACCATATTATTTAAATTTATTATGATTAATTGCTTCATTCATATTGGTAAATGAGAAGGCAATGCTCACATTCATGGAATTTGGTATGCGAGAATGAAAATTTAATTGAAATAAAGAGACAATTAATTGCATATATTGATAAAATATGAAATGAAACAACAGAAAATTGGCCCTCCCTCTTCCCATTAAATAGATCTTTTTCTGTATCGAAAAGATTATTCAAGAATTGACGCCAAGAGGGAGAAACATAATTTTCTTAAGCGTTCTTATTATTTGTGTATATATATATATTTTTTTATGAGTCAAGGTATGTCTTCTCCTAACATATTGCATTGTGAAAATCATTGTGTTCAAAATTTTGGATATCAAAGTTTATGCGAACGTAAAACTTGATTTGAATTCAAGAAGTAATGTTTACATGTGGTATGAAAGCCAAGATTAAGAATTTGTGATTTTTTTCATTAAAGAATTTTTCCTCTTTCATGATCAATTCTGGATTAAATTTTTTTATGTTATTCTTCTATTGTTATTTATATGTACAAATATTAATATGTATCTTGAATGCTTATGACATGCATGATAAATCCATTATGAAAGCTTTTATGAATGTATATATCAAGTAATTATGTAAAGGAACTTTGAGATTGAAAGTTATACATGCTTTACATATTCTTATTGGAATCTCAATCTTCTAATGCAGTTATATATGTTGAGTATATCATTACCCACTTATTTGTATTTAATTAGATTAATGTTCTGTATTTGAATGTTTTATAATTTATATATGTACATTTATTTATGCACTTACACGTTGAGCAAAGAAAGTCCCAACAGGTCAACAAGGACCAAACGTCAAGCACAAGAAGAAAGTCCCTGAAGCAAGGAGCTTCTTGGCAAGAAAGAAGTCTTAGAGGTCTAGAAAACCTCCTAGCACCAAGGCAAATCAAGATTTGAACCTTAGAGAATGAAGAAAAGCACCAACTAAAAGTGAAGCGACTTAAATAATTATGCCAATCAACTGAATGAACGTATTAGTCGACTGGAGGTGAAGTCGACAATGGAAGTTGACCAAAGATGCTTCCGTTCACTCGAAATTGGAGATAATCAATTAGGGAAGTCAATTGTTATACAACAATCAATTGGTCAACTGATATGACTAGAGCAGTTGACTGGTCAATTAGTATAACTAGTGTAATCAATGGGTATGGCCAGAGCAGTCGACTATTGACCTCAACAATAACTATCCAACTATCATTAGTGCAGAAAAAAATTACATGCAACCGTCAAATTGTTATCATCAATTGACTCATTATTCATGAAAAGTCAATTGATCGCTTGGAAAAGAATGATTTCGTGGAAAGAGAAGGAAGGTGTGAGTTTGTCTATAAAAAGGGGTCTAAATACAAATAAGTATTACTGCTGAAACCTTACTTCTCAAAATGCTAAAGCTACCAAAACTCATTTCTCTTGTAATTATAAGGTATTCTTGTGCTCTTGTATTGAGTTTCTCATCTTGTAAGAGAGAAATTATAAGAAACAGTTTGCTCCAACCTTAGTCTCTTACTAAGAAGGTGTAGAATTTTTTTTTTCGTGATTTTCATTGAATATATTTTATATGTTGTAATGTTTCGCCGTGACTAACTTTGTGGTGTAGAAGTTTTAATCAGGTATTCACCCCCCACCCCGTCCTCTACCACTCTGCGATACTACATTACTTCCCTAATGCAGTACTTATTGTTTTCAATTGCTAATTTAAACCAATTATCAAATATCAACAAGGGGAGATTGTTGAATAATTTTAGTTCCTCAATTATTGTTAGATTGCTCACCTGATTTTGATATTTGACAATAGTTTTAAGTGAGTCAGTTTGAGTTCAAACTGACAAACTTATATTACATTATAGTTCTAATATCTATTATAAATATTAGACAATAATAGTTAATAGATGATTTTGATATTTGACAATAGTTCTAAGTGAGTTGGTTCAAACTGATGACCTTATCTTAGATTTGTAGTTTTAATATCTTTTATAGATTATTGGATGATGGCGAGTTTAATTGAATTAATTGATAATAAATATGAAGTACGTGAAATTTATAACTTATGACTATATTAAGCTTGACGATAAGGGCCTATATGATCTCTATTTTAGGTTTGAGGATAGATCTTGTGTGAATAGGAAAAGCATCTAGGGTGAGTTTAACTTATCTATAAAGCTTGATCTTATATTATTTACACTTGTAATAAGGTATTTGAGTCAAATTTCTTATTTTCTGCTACATACTAAGAAATACTTATGTTTAATTTAAATAGTTCTAGATTGTTGGCGAAAACTTAAACAAGTACACTGTGATATGCACTAAAATGTTTAAGAGTCTTGAAGATGCATCATTTATCATTTCAAGTTGTGCGGTTGAATAAAGGTTATTGATTGGTAAAGCATAGCTAAAATAAGACCTAAACTTTAAAATTTGCACCACTTTTAGTACACTAATTCATGGTCGAATGACTAAAATTGACACATTAAATTTCAGTTCTCACATTATAGGATCTAGGGAAGTGAAATTGAAGGCAACTAGTGGAAAGTGTCAGAAGGTCAATCAACTAACTAGGCTAGAGATCTCTAAACGATTAAAGCATTAATAGGCAACTAAAATTTAAATTCTAATTTGTTTGATGGAAGTTTTTGGTGTGGATTAGTTGACTAAAGTTTACAAAACATATATCCATTTATATCAAATTCCTTACCACTTTAGGAAGATCTTTTCTATATTTATTTTGAATATTCCTTCAATAGCACACAAACACATTTTCATTCATTTATTAATTGTGTGAAAAAAGCTTTGTACATTCCCAAAAGGTGAAAATGTGTGATCGACTCTGTTCAGGGTTGCAAGGTTCTTTATTGGCAAATCCAGTCTTATTCTTATGTTGATCTTTATTCTTTAAGGTGAGATGTTGTTAATCATTTCATTGTGTTGTATTTTTCATATTCACATTGAGGTTTATAGGACATGCTCTTTGTGAGCAAATATCTAGTCAATTTTGATCTGTGATACAAGGTCTTATCCTACTATTGAGATTTACTCCATTGTCTTGTATAAAAATGGTTTATTGGATTTGGTGTGCTACACCAAATTGTGTCATAGGTCGTAGATTTTTAAAGGAGCAACATCCTAGAACTATGCTATATCTCTTATAATGATGTGATCTTTGTTTCTTTATTTCTTTATTTCTGCTGTGAATACATATATTTTTATCACTTTCATCTTAGCACACACATTACTAATGGTTGAAATTGAGTTTTGCTATTGCGAGAAAAATTCATTACTATCGTTTTGCCCTCTTTAGCTAGTGTTGTTTGATCCTATAGCTATGCTTGGACATCAACACTCGGACACTAACATTGCAAGTAGACATTCAATAATACTATTGGTCTTGTATTCTTTTTTTAGAAATAATTGTGTTGAACACTTGGATCCACACACTAAAACCTATTTAGGTGATTCATTTTTACCTATCATTATTTCAGGCTTTCAGCTGAGTAGGCAGTTGATTCACACACTACTTCCTATTTAGGTGATACATTTTTGGCATATCCTTATTTTACTATCTTCATTTCTATGCTCTTTAACCAAAATTATATTTTCTTAAAAGGAAATCTGTAGAATATATACAAACCTCAAGAGCTTCTCTATAATGTACGAGAGTAATATGTTCATAGGCCCTGCATATAAGAAAATACACAAATTCTGTGATAGAAGAAAAATGGTAGCACGGAGTTGAAATTCAAAGTACAATTTATTTTGAACATACAAAATAACTTCAAAACTCAGTGAGGATCATCGGTTACTAATTGATAAAATATAAAATACCAGTAGCACTTGAAGTTTTTACTCATCATTTTGGATGGAGGAGTTATCTGAAAATATGCCTATTCAAATAGGACTTCATTGGTTGAGGACATACAGGAGGACATGGCCCATGAGTTTAAATTTCAGTCCATACACATAATGATTCAAGGTTGCGTCAAGACATGAACCACATCGAACTGCAGTACTGGTCAAGATACACCAAAATTAAAATGCACAAAGACCAGTGTGAAAGATTCATGGGGAAGGGTGAAAGGGTTAGCAAGAGTTGTAGAAGGTGAGATAAGTTCTTCCTTTTCCCTACACTAGGTCAGCACAGCAGACTTGTGGGGATTTGTACTCGTCAACAAAATTCAACATGGAGATAGTACCAATACAATCAGGGACCAAAACTGCACCATATGAAGATTTACAACCATGGTAATGACAATGTGCATGGCTAGTGGACACTGATGTAGTACCAATACAACTAGAGACCAAAACTACACCATAACAAGATCTACAACCAGGTCAATGACAAATTTCGTGCATGGATAGTCATCATGTTAGTTAAATTTGAATCATATGTAATAAAAAAAACTACTTATCATAATGTCATCACTTGGATAAATAATGTAAGGCAAAAGAAAAACACATGTGTCTGCTGCATCTATTATACTATCTGCTCAAAATTTGACATATCAATTCAGGATTCAAATAGCCAATGGTGCTACAGCACTTTCTATGTGGCTCTCATCCAAACAGATGTAGCAAGTAAAAAGTAGAATACAAGCAAAATGAAAAATCTTTTCAAGCTAAGACTATCGTATCTATCTCATGGTGGAGTATGATTGCCATTTAAATCCTTAATCCTTGATATCAGATATTAGTAACTCATCCATGCTTCATTTGGTTGCTAAAAGTTGTTCAGACTCCATACTACATTTTTATTACGAAGTGGTGCTATGGAAGAACTACAATCATGGTCCAAGTTTCAGCCGAAATTACTGTGGAATAGAAATAGTCCTGATTTTCAAAAGAAGGCTACTAGACGGTGAAAAAAAAAAAAGATGAATGGTAAACACAAATCCACAATAAGTGCTTCAAACATCATTAGATCCATAAAGACATCACTCATACCCCAAAAAAAAAGTATCATTCTGAAATTAGACTAGTAATCATAAAAGAATTTTTAACTTTGTCATCACTCATATGTCCTGCAAGTGTCACTGAAGGTCTTAAATCTGCTTTAAAGTTAAATAGACACTGTTTAGTCGAATTTGTCACAAAAAAAAAACATCATTATCATGATGAAAGTTAGTAAGAGTTAATATTTCAGTTCAAATGGTCAAAAGGCATTTGAAAATATTACCAAGTCAGCATCCAGTAGCTCCTCCTCTGTAAACAAGGATTTTCTTCTCCATGTGCATAATAACAATTTAGTGTTTCTTTTTTCCCTACCTAGCCATGAAAGGTCATAACAATTTTCAACAGAAGTAGATCAAGAAAAATTACATCTCTCTTGTTAATCAAAATACAAGCCAATAATAATTTTTCAGACAAATAACAAAGAACGTAAGAGGCATGACAATCAATCCTGATAACAACACAGATTTTACGTTATTTGTTGCAAAAGAAAGAATTGGAAATCAATTGGACTTGATACATGTAAACCAAGTTATATAGTGTCATAGACAACTCAAGGTGTTTTTGAGTTTTGAACACTGAATTTTAAGTATAGTGCAGACTGAAAAATCAGTAAGCGTGTGTTTCATATTAATTCTTGCAGCCATTGCTCAATGTATGGTTGTTTCAAAGTCAAACAAATTCCATATACCTATTGCATGACCAGTATGTATTTCTGAATATAATTTGTTTGACTTGCTCCTAATAACAAACAAGTAATTGTGGAAACTGAATAGTTAATGGTTTAGTGTTTATGTGACACAATATACAATAGGATGATGACTTTCTTGTGAACGATCAAATGTACTATATTATTCATTATGCAATGAGCAACAGAGAAACATTAGAACAATAAACATAGTCATTTAGATACTGGATGATGGCTCTGCCATAAACAACGCTTCCATAACTTGGAATTGAAGTAAAGTTTAATATAGCTACACTTAGCACCACATACCTTGAGCTTCTCATGCCCTTCTCGAACAGTCTTACCATTTTTCTTCTTCCGCCATGAGTATCCATCATTACGAAAGTTGCGAAGCACCCTGCGGTTGAATAGGAACAAAGAACCACCTACCAAGATCAAATCAGCATATTGCAGACATAGCCTCCGCAAGAATTTAGTAAAATAAAGCATTGTATCCATGATGGAAGAATATGCAAGTGAGTTGCAATTACTAGGTGGCTTCTGAGGAGGCTCCTGAGTGATCTCAAAGTTCTTGTAATTCTGAAGAATAAGGAATACTTCTACTGGCTTCAACCACCGAGCCTGAGCTTCTTGTGTTAATCTCTTCAAATCAATGCTCATATCTGCACAAAAAATAACAAGTAACTTTCACTAGTCAAATATTTCCAACATTTGTCAAATTCTAGCTCTTCTATTTTGTACAAATAACTTGAACGGTGTTCCTTAAACAAGAGATCTGAAGCTTTCTTTCTTCTTAGAATAATAGTTGACATTTTCAACTTATCTAAATTTTTGTAAGAAAGTCCAACATTCATTACTGTAAAATATAACAGGTATTCGCATGCAATAAGAGTCCAATTAGTTTACTGTGCACGCATCAAGCCCATGAGGCGTGTCAAAAGATCTGACCTAAATTAACAGTGCCCAAATCCGTCATAGTATTACCATAATGAATTAATTAATGATGGAACGGAAAGTCAACTTGGAACACCAGAACCCACCCCCTCTTGTACATAGATCAGTGCACAACTTTGCGATTTTTTTTTTACCATAATGAAGCAAATTACCCATTTACCAACATGATCAACTAGTTAACATTGAAATAATTGCTGTTTCCGAAATGTATCTGCCTAAACAAGCGAAAACTTTTCCAGTTCCACAACAGCACACACACAAAAAACTTAGAACCAAAGTACCTGACTGCAACATCTCCATCCTCAGCTGTGGGAATCAGATCGAAGGGAACTCCAGCAACAACAAAACTCTAGAAAAGTAAAACAAATTGGAAGGCATAGATAGAAGGGCAGAGGGCACACTAGTCAATGACCCGGTGAGTTGTTAGTTTGAGGCAGTCCAGAGGAAGGAGACGCTAAATACGAGACGATTACTTATGATGTCAAGAAACGTGGAGGAGATGGGAAGAGGCAGAGGGAGAGATCAGAGATGGATTGAGGGAAGGAGGTGGAGGAATAAATAATAGAATGATGGAAACGGCGGGAGAGAGAAGGCTAGCGGCCGCCAACGTTACTGTTGTGCTGATTTACCGCGATTGACACTTGAAATTAGTACTAATTAATTAATAGTAGACAATGACTTAGTTGGTCTTTTTTTATTTTTTTGAGTTGAGGAAATCCTTGCCACCATCCCTTGACTTGACTTATTCAATAATATATATATATATATATATATACACCGTACAAATCCAACGGAAAAAGGGGGAAATGATCATTTCCTTTCTCACATTCACATACGATCGAAATTCACTCTTAGAATTTTAAATTATTTTTTCATTTAAAATATATTTTATTTATATTTTAAAATATCATTTAATTAAGTCACACATGCTTTGCATACTTTTTATTTTTCTGCAATATTTAGTTGCCTTTCACCTTTTTCTTTTTCGAGTCGAGGTAATCCTACAACCACCATGCACTTGACTTGACTTATTGAATAATATATACAAGTAAAAGTCCAAAGGGTGTAATTTAGTTTAGATGACAAAAAGAACGGCAAAAAATGATCATTTCCTTTCTCACATTCAAATTCGATCGAAATTCACTCTTAGAATTTTAAATTACTTTTTCATTTAAAATATATTTCATTTATATTTTTTTATATTTTAAAATATTATTTAGCTTGCAAAGTATTTAAGTCGATCAGACATCTTCTTTTTTCTACAATATTAGTTGCCTTTTGACTCTTTCTTTTTTGAGTCGAGGTAATCCTACAACGTAACTACCCCTCGACTTGACTTATTAAATAATAATGTGATAAAATAATTTAATAATATTTTTTTCCTTTTTATTATTTCCTCTCTCACATTCAAATGGACGAAAATAAAATCTTAAAAATTTAAAAAAAAATTTTCATTTTATTTATATTTTATATATTTTAATCAATAAAATTTTAAAATATTACTTAACTTCCAAAACAATATGTCACACATCAAGCAACCAACTTCTAAAAAATCAGAGGCAAATTTAAATGTAATAAAATTAATTTTTGAAGTTTTGCTAATAATATTATGTGTAGATTAGGAGCTGATGAGACGAAAATCCCTCGAAGTTAGAGCCACATGATTCATTATATATATTTATAGATATCCATACAGTCATCTCTCTTATTCCTTCATAACCATAGTGAATCTGAAAACTAAAATACAGTTCGAGCCACATGATGCATTTGTTTTCCTCATTGTGCACGACCACTGAAAATATCAGTAGAAAATTAACAAAATGAGTAGTATTGGGGTGAACCCTAAGATAAATTAACTAGACAAGAAGGTGGCCACGGCTAAACCAATTGCAAAAGTGACACAAATGCTGATCTGGTGTATCAATGCTTTTGACGGTGTCAAATTCTGTGATCCGCCAGAGCTAGTATCGGAAGCTGCATCAAACATATATATATAGATGAGAGACAAATTAAGTTTTGTACATATATGAAGCCACTGTAATTAATATATATATATATACACACACACGAAAGAGAAAGAGATGCATCATACAAGAGCAATCCTGAGGTCAAACCTTGTGTAAAGTTTGTGAATATGGAGTAATCCGGAGAGCTTGGAGATAAATGAAGGAGAGCTGTGAGCAAAGAGTTAATAATTAATGTCAAAATTAGGAAGAATTAATGAATTTGAATTAATTATTCCATGAGAAATTATATAAGTTGAATGAAACTTTAAGATTCTATTTCTTTTTTCAAATTAAATAAAAATAAAGAAGCTAGAAATAAAAATAACAGCTAGCTACCGGTACAATTGCTAGCGCTGGAATTGGCGAGGTTGCAAGCACCGGGCAGCATGAGCAGGCGGTCGACCTTGAGGCCTAAGCTTCTCCAGGTGGAGGTGGAGTTGTGCGTCTGCTGTACGGCGAAGCAGAGGCAGACGGGCTGAGTGTTCCGGATGTCCCTCACGGTGGCGCAGCATTCGCTGTTGGGTCGGTCGCTGCTGCCGCTGGCATAGTCGATGCAGGGGCTCAGGTTGCTGGTGTTCTGCTGGCACAGATCCTGCAGCGAACTGTCCGCAGCCGCCGCCGCCACCACGACGCACAGGAGGAGGACGAGGAGGAGAAGCCAGCTGCTACTAGTACTCATCATGTCCGGCGTGGTCGATCGGTTAATTAGATGATCCGATCGATGATCCCAATGTCGGAAAATGGAATGGAGGTGGATGGTCTTCTAGACGGAAGATAATAGAGAGCATTAAACGGTGCAGTTGTGAAGCGGCTTTAATGACGAGTAGGTGGGAGGGTTTGAATTCACAGTCACAGATAGGGTCTATATCGATATATATTGGAGAACGACGCGTCCAAATTTGACTGTGGGGCTTTGCACACCACATTTTCTGCTATTTGTTATTTGCGGTTGGACAATTAATTAGTAAATCTTAAACAAATTTAAAGATTTTTAACGAATCCAACCTTTTTGAGAGAGGACAGGCAGCAACGGACTTGAGAAAAGGGAAGTGAGGAGGTGAATAGATCTGATAATTATCTATGCCTTTCAATCTAAATACTATTAATAATTTAATATATAATATATTAAAGTAATAGAAGTGTGTGTATATATATATAACAATAAAATAAAATAAAATAAATTACAATCTTATTAACATAATGAATTTATTTTAAATTTTTAAGTCTAATGTAACTCAAACTAAAATAATTAAATGGCTTCTTTTAAATTGGGAGAATAAAGTAAATCTTAATAATTCAAAAATAAAACCTTAAATCTAAACAACATCTAGATCTACTCGATATAAGCAAACAACTATACAATTTTTATATCATAACATTCAAAATCCACATTCTGGACGAAAATCTATGTTAATTTGAGATTAGAGTTATCAAACAAGAGCTTAATTTTACATTTCTAAACTTAAAAATGATTAAAGCTTTTCACGTTAAAGATTTCAAACATGAATGATGATGTAAGAACAGTACGTCAAGAGATGAAATATCTAGAGATTTAATAAAAAAATTATCTCAATTCAATATTGTAGATCGGGCCTCAATAGATAGCGAGAGGGTACGTAGGCCGTCCTAGATAATGAAATCAACATTTTGATGTATAATAAAATATTTAAAATTATATATTATATAATCTCTATAGTAAAAAGATAGAATCCGTCACTCCAACGATCTTACACGGTTGATCTTATGATCATCTATGAGAAAGTAAATCGAAAAGCGACAGTTGACCACTATAAGTGAGGGCATTGACTTGACTTCGCCGAGATTCAACCTTTGATATTGTATAATCTCATCTGCATGTCAAGTGTGTAAGTATATATAATTTGATAAATGAAATCGAAATAAATGAGTTAAGTAAACCAAATATCTAGTAGACAAATCGATCAGATGGACTAAACATTTGTCAAATATGGAGAATTTATGATAAGTTAGGAAGCCAAGTAGGCAAGAATCTCTAGTATGTCACGAAGATGATAAATTAGGAAGACTAAATATTAGATATGTAGAAATCTCATATGTCAACAAGATTAGATATCAAATATAAAATCTTGATAGGTCAGAAACTGTCCCCGGGGCAATGGTGCAACGGTAGGACATCCGGGTTGTAACCTAGGGACCCGCGGTTCGATCCCCAGCTACGGC